>JAKTQY010000015.1:0-187345 GCA_030579375.1 Ogataea populi-albae | reverse complement strand
TAGTTCTCTTATCGATACCACCACACTTGTAAATCAAGTGACCGGTGGTGGTCGACTTACCAGAGTCGACGTGACCAATAACCACGACGTTAACGTGAGTCTTTTCTTTACCCTAAACCAAATTGGACAACAAATGTCCCCATGTGTTAGTGGTGATGTCTTACTAGAGAAATTTCCTTGAGAGCCCAATTTGCCCTCGGCCTTTGCTACTCCGTACTCTGACTAGAGCGCCTCCAGCCGCATTTTCAAACTTACCATAATGAATATAAAACCTAAAGGATATTCCTTTATCTAGAATTGCCCAGAGAGAAATGCTAAGTGATTTCTGGTATGAGAGACAAAGAGCAAGAAATAACAAGGTCTTTTAATATGTCGGTCATTTTTTCAATTTTTTGTGGAAATCCTTTTTTTTTATAGGGAAAAAAATTTTTTTCTCGAATAGATTGATTTTTTTTCGCTTTACGCTGCCATAAAAGAAAAAAAATTTACAGCCCGGACCAAAATTTACTCGAGCCGTTAGTACTACTAAATTAACCCTGAAGCAATTAGCTTCTGTTGGTATTGAAAGGTCAGCCTTGATCTCGAAAACGTTGAGCTTGAAAAAACTTTGAGTCTAGATTTGGTATCCAAAAGAACATTGACAGGACGCTAGCAGCTCTGCTTTCACTAATGCTCTCTCCCTCTTTGTAGTGTATGAAAATCCTAATGATAGATAACAATAAAATGATGAAATTTACCCGGGTTTCCGGGTAACTATAATACGACCACGGAGATGTCGCGGCAGGTAATGGTCATAAACGGTTTAGCGCCTATATATTAAGAAACATCAACTAAGGTCCTCTGACGAGGGTCTGTATGATTTGATATTGTAGATCGTTAGACATGGCGTCGCAAGGATTGTTTCATGATGGCTCCACAATGAGCTCTGTGTCCACTCTCTCCAGGAGGAGAAGACGGAGAAGTGGCAGCTTGCGCCTGGTTAGAAAACCACATCCTACAGCACCACAGTCTTGTGATGAACTAAAAAAGTCTAGAGCCACTGTTTCAACACATTTATGGAGTCTGTTTCCCTTGGGAAGCCATAAGTCTGTCTCCAAAGAGCAAAATAACACCGAACTAATACCGTTGCAGGAGCCGCCCAACCAGCTCGGGATAGAGCCAACTAACGAAATTATAACGAAACTATCAAACTTTGCTTTTACTTTTTCAAACAACACAGACCCGTCAGAAGCAACGCTACCACCAAATGAATGTAATTTCACACCTCAAGGAACTCAGGACGGGTACAAACAGCTGAAAGACACTCCGATCAGTACTTCTATACTGAAATCAATCATGAAACACGGAAAGCGATCTTCTCTCAATCTTTCTGTTGAAGAAGAAGCTTGCTCAAAAAAGTCTGTGTCTTTCAAAGATGACATCTCCATCAAGAGTGATTCAACGGAGAAAGATCCTGTGTTTGAGTCTAGAAAAATTGAAACCATGGACTACATCGGGGGATCCATGCTAGCCAGTACAGATTTGTTTTACTACAAGCAAGAAGGTCACCATCAGTCTGCTGATCTTGATATTCTTTGCTTTGAGCCAGATCATACAACCCCAGAAAATTACAATTTTACTCTAGATACTCTCTTCGATCATACAGAGGAACCAACTCCACTACCGTTCCTGGATAAGCGGCAAACATCTGGCGATGCATTTAACACCCGAAAAGAGTCACAGCCAAAGAATGAGTTTCCCCCTGATCTAGCCACAGTGAATGCCTTAGTAGCACCAAAACATCTAAACCACAGTATTGACAGTAAAGAGGCAGAGTTGCTGATTTCGGAGTATCTTGACACTTCACACCCGGAAGAAAATGAGATGGCAGAACTGAACGTGCCAGAGTTTGAAGCCGTTGATCTCAATGAAATAGACTCCAAGATTCGTACACTGAAGTTGAAGAAAAAAGAAATACTTAGAAAAAACCGACATGATTACTGGCTACGCGGTGGTTTGTTCACAGGATGGACAAAGACGGCAGGTAACAACAGGGAAGAAGCTCCCGGCAACTCTGTGGACAACTCGTTCCGTGAAAATGATGAAACGCAAAATAGTGACAGCACTGCAAACAACCTATCACCACAAAGAGGTCGAACTTTCTCCCTTTCATTGCGACATAAAAAGATGCGCCTAGATTCTCCACTTTTAAAAGAAGACAAAGCGCCTCTCCTTGAAGGAAGCTCTATCGACCACACACAAGATCAGCTATCCATAAATGGCTCTCCTTCTAAAAGAAAAGTGTCGATCAGAGAGTTTTTCCAAAACTCCTCTCGCAATGAGACCCCTACTGCCCTAAAGACTGCTTTTCTTCACTAAGGGATTCAACTGTCTACCTCAGCGGAAACAAATAAAGTGATGGCAGATTTGATTAAGGCGGAGGAAAAAAGCACTCGTTCAGGAAAAAACCTAGATTTTGACACAATTTTGGCTCAATTTACCGAGTTCATAAAGAGATAATTCTTCCACTGCGATTGAATCTCTCACTGGCATGTGTCTCATATATCCTATGCAGTTTATAAGGTTCTTGCTGCTTATCTTTGTTGCTCCCAATGCACATTAAAATTACTGCACAGCCGTTAAAGTGACTGGCGTCTTCAGATAAGAGATTCGCCTGATTTCTTGTGTACTTGCGTCCATTTGAGATGATATTTTAAACAACGTGAGCTTTTTATGCTGAATGTTGTGGTTAAAAAGCTGACTGCAATAAGATTTATGATTTCTTGTCGGGCATCAACCATAATTTGACTTGAAATATCAGAACTTTATGCTTAAAATTGAAACTTTCTGTCTGTCTGATATAAACAAACACCGTCCATAATTGCTTTTTGTCGGTACAAAATGTTTGCAAGTTCTATTGGGAATACAGAAACATCTGGTCTACTTGCAACATCTGGTGCCAGAAGGGGCTCAGTGACACAGCTCAGTGGTAGTCTTCAGCGAGGCCTTGGAGGGTCTCTAGTAGTGCCTCCTAATGATGAGGAGGATTTGTCCTTCTCAGTCAATGAATCTTTTCATGATTATGGCTCAATTGCCCAAGAAAGCTTTGTGCAAAGCAGAAGAGCATCTCTCAGATCATCCAGAATGGCAATACTGAACTTGGTTCCTACAAAGAGTGACGATGATGGCCGAATTCTTGAAGTGGAAACGTCTATTGAGACAGAGATGAAAATGCTCACTAGATCATCGATTCCGCTTATAATTACTTTTCTACTACAATATTCATTGACAGTTGCATCCGTATTTAGTGTTGGAAATTTGGGTTCGAGCGAGTTGGCTGCAGTATCTCTATCAAATTTGTTGGCAAACATTTCTTCTTATGGTGTTATCCAAGGAATTGCCTCATCTTTGTCCACTTTGTGTCCTCAGGCGTACGGCAGAAAAAATTACAAGGATGTTGGGCTCCATGCTCTCAGGTGTACAGTTATGCTGTTCATTATCTACATTCCTATCTTTTGCTTCTGGTACTGGGGATCCTATCCTTTACTGGTGGCTTTGGTCCCAGATGAGCCCCTTTGCATACTGGCATCCAATTATTTGAGACGCCTTGTTTACGGCGTTCCTGGATTCATTTTATTTGAGGTTTTGAAACAGTACTTGCAGGCACAGGGCATATTCCATGCTTCCACATACGTCCTTATATTTTGTGCCCCACTTAATGTGTTCTTGAACTATCTTTTGGTTTGGGATAAAACTATAGGCATGGGCTTTCTGGGAGCTCCAACTGCAGTCGTGATCACCAACTGGTGTATGGCTGGGATATTGATGTGGTATGCTTGTTTTGTCAAAGGTTACCAATGCTGGTGTGGCTTTTCCAAGGAGGTGTTCAAAAATTGGAAGAGAGCTCTAGCGTTATCCGGTCCTGGCGTAATGATGATTGAAGCAGAGTGGCTAGCATTCGAGATCATTTCTTTTGCATCATCCAGGTTTGGTACGACCGCTCTTGCTGCGCAGTCTGTCGTCTCTACGACCTGTGTTACCGTATATCAGATACCGTTTGCTATTTCTGTTGCTGCTTCGACAAGAATTGCTTGGTTCATTGGCTCGGCCTCAAAGGAAGCAGCAATCAAGGCAACACATGCTGCACTATTTGTTGGTTTGGTGTTTGGACTACTGAATGCTACGCTTTTAGCGATTTTCCGTGAACGAATTGCTAGCTTGTTCTCAAAAGATAAAGAGGTCATTGCTCTTGCAGGCAGAGTCCTGATTATAGGAGCCATATACCAAGTCAGTGATGTGATATCGTGTGTAACTGGTGGAGTTCTTAGAGGGCAGGGTAGACAATATATTGGTGGCTGGCTGAACCTTTTCAGTTACTACTTGGTGGCATTACCGGCAGCATTTTTGTGTGGGTTTACATTCAAAATGGGACTTTTTGGTTTGTGGATAGGAATGGTGATTGCTCTAGCATTTGTCTCGACTTTACAAACCTTCTTTGTGCTGACGAGTGACTGGGATTTCATTATTAAACAATCGATTGAAGATGGTATGACGGGTGCTCTCGACCAAGGTGACGGCAATATAATTGATTTTGGTCTACAACCGCAAAAGAGCCTTTCCAGTGTGGTGGATCATAGCATGCTGAGCCCTACGATTTCTGTTGCTGGCAGTGAACTGGGTGCGATAGCCCAAATGGACATTTAACTGCATAGAACGCCTAGTGATAGCTATATATATGGTCTGAACTGTGTCTCAAGGTCTGCCACTTGAACATGATAGTCGCTGATCAGAGGCCTTTTGAATAAGCGTCGATCGACTTTATAATTCGACTCTGTCAAAATATTTTCGTACCAGTAAATAACTCTCTCTTGAGCTACGAAGATACGTTCGCCACCTTTAGGATGATTGAACAGATGGTAGGAAACAAAAGAATAACATCCTGTAGCTGAGAACTCAAGTTTATTGATTTCTGTTTGAAATAAAGCCTTTCAACTTTTAGTAAGCTTGCACTTAAGTATTACTGACGGCTGTGCCAGAGGTGTATGTCAGGATAACACCATAGAATACGCATGTCCTGGTTTGGCTCTTCTAGCTCGATCGCTAGCGCTGAAGAGAAGATAAAAAATGCCACTTCGGAGTCCATCCCCAATGGCGATATTGATTTTGGAATTGCGTTGGAATTGAGCGACCTAATAAGGTCTAAACAAATTAGTTCAAAGGATGCAATGCGATTACTGAAGAAGCGTTTCATCAACAATAAGAATCCTAATTTGCAGAAATCGTCACTGAAACTTATAGACTTTTGTATTAAGAATGGTGGAGAGCATTTTCTTTATGAGATCTCCTCCAAGGAGTTTGTGGATCCGATGGTGGCGATACTGAATGACAAACATCTGAACGCTTCTGTCAAAACATATTTACTTGAGCTGATTCAATCTTGGTCTATCTTGTTCAGCACTAATCCAAAGCTCGACTATATCAATAAGGCGTATGACAAGCTTCAAAACGAAGGATTTCAGTTTCCTTCTATCACTGGGAACGTTGAGACGTCTTTGATTGAGTCTAAAGTTGCTCCAGAGTGGGAGGATTCTGACGCCTGCATGATGTGTTCTACCTTGTTTACGTTTCTTAATAGAAAACATCATTGCCGCTCGTGCGGTGGTGTTTTCTGTGGAGAGCACTCTTCCAAAAGCTGTGAACTGCCAGAGCTTGGAATTACTGTTCCGGTTAGAGTATGTGATAGTTGCTTTCAGGAACACAAAGAAAAGCACAAGAAAAATACGAAGAAGCATAAATCTTTCTCTCATGTTCCTGAGAAGGGAGAAACTGATGAAGATATCCGGCGTGCTATAGAGTTGTCTCTGAAAGAGGCCAATGCCGATATCTATTCCCCTGAGAACCGAAGTAGCATTTCGAAGACAACTGTTTCGAAGCTGGACAATGAAGAAGAGGATGAAGATATAAAAGCTGCTATAGCTGCTAGTTTAGCTGACTTGAAGCAGCAGGACTTAACAAAAAGCACATTAGCTGAGGTGAAGAGTTCGCCTCCAGAGAATGAAGGAATGTACGCCAATCTGTTACCTGAAACTATTGCTTTTGATAACCAGCACCTCCCAATTATGTCGGCACCAACCTTTCACCCGCAAGCTGAACACAGAGATCCTGTAGTACAGATGAGCTACGATTTCAACTCTGTAACACCTTTGGAAGAACATAATATTTTATTATTCGCCCAGTTGGTTCAGAATATTGGTAAGACTCCCTTTGAGAAACGAAAACCAATTGCTGAAGAAACTGCTCTAGCTAAGCTTTACACTAGTGTCATGCAAATTTACCCGAAGCTTGCAACGCAGCTGAACATGGAGCGGTCAGAGCTGGAGAAGTTCCAGGATCTTTATTCCAAAACATTTGCAATCACTAAAGTGTACGATGAGATCCTGCAGACGAGGCTGAATCAACAGCAGTCGTTTCAATCCCATTATCAGCGCGACTTCCGCAGCAGTTCGCAGCCTGTTGAAGCGGCTTACATTCAACACCCATCCGTTTCTATGTCTAGAGCGGGGGTGATTTCTCCAGGAGTTTCAAACTCGCATACTCCTACAGCCAGCAGTGAACCCCAGCTGCCTCCTAGCTACACCCAGGTTCCGGCCTACTACAGACCTCACGTTTCGTCTCCCCAGCAATCAAAATCGAGAATCCCATCTTTAGGCTCAGTACAGTATGCACCATTACCACCTACCGAGCATAACAGTTCCTCCAATATAATGAATACTGCTGGACCATCTCAGTTTTATCCTCCCTCTACAGCGTCACCCTCAGGCAGTGCTCCTAGTTGGCCTGCACCGTTAAGGGCTGAAGGTGACCTTAATGCTGAAGGTCACACCGCTACATCCTCTTCAGATGGCGTTAATGAAACTATAAAGCCTGTTTCAAGTCCTCCTACTGCTGCTTTAGAGGAGGCACCTGTAAATCTGATCGATCTATAGACGAATTTAATGAATATAAATAGCTCTTGAATGCGCTCGTGAAACTCGGCAAATCGGGCATTAATTCATTTGCTCGGACCGAAAAATATTTGTGATTTGTCTAACTCCGTCTCTACCAGAAAGCAAATGATATGTTTATCCTTTTGAGACACAATTTGAGCAGAGGTACTAAGGGATAACTGGCAATGACTAAATCTAATAGCAAGCCGCGGATTCTTTCTGCATGCTCGGTTTGCAGGGAAAGGAAAGTGAAATGCGACAAGAGTAGGCCGTCTTGTGCAGTGTGTGTCAAGCATAACGTTGCCCATCTCTGCAAGTACAGAGAGCCCAACTGGGCTGCGGACGTCAAATCCACCAAGAAAAAGTCATCTTGGGAGCCATACGGTGTTAAATATCGAAATAGAAATGCTACAGAACCCAACACCAATACCGCGCAAAACTTCTCTGCGGAGGAAGTAATCTATTTAAAGCAAAAGATTAAACTACTTGAACAGAGCATTAATTTATCGCTCCCCCACCCTTCTACGTCGGAGGATCGGATTTCAATGGAAACGACCGCTTTAATGTATGATGACGAACTTCAGACCGTTCGATGTGGAGGGATTCTGTCAGCTAGAGTATTCTATTCCAAAGACCCGCTCATGACTATCTACAAGAAAATTACCAATTATGAGGCTTTGAAAAAGAGCCGCACATTTCACCATCTTCTAATGAATGCTGTGCCGATAGAGGACAATACTGGTTGTATTGGTACATCAGATAAAAGGCAGTTTAAAGACAAGATGATAGAGTCGTTATCTACCTCACTAAAGAGTAGAGGTGTCGGCCTGGAAGGGAGCAATCGGGATTCGGTATCAGTGACTCAAGTTAGAATAATGCCAACATCTACATCGTTGGAATCTGATTTTAATCTCAGAGACAGAATTCAGCGTATTCTACCCTCCAAAAAGGCAATCTGGTTGCTCGTTGACAGGTTTTTCATTTATTGCTATCCTTTCTTCCCGTACATCGACCAGAAATCTTTTGTATCTGATATTTCGACCATCATAGGTCCAAGATCTAATACTGAGGACGAGCTTAAATTACATATTCAGAAGCGAGGAGATTTTGTTCAGCTCTCCATATTTCTGATTGTGATATACATGGCTAACTTGACGCTATATGATAATTCGAAGAGACCAATTGATGATGCCAAAACAGACAAAGATATTCAGTTTTTGATAGAAAATCCGCTTTCCGAACAAGTACTTAAAGCAGCACAACTATGCGCACGTAATTTCCATGTTTTCAAAGCTCCTTCATTTCCAGTTATTCAATCCATAATATTCATGAAATTAGTATTTATGCATTCTCCAGAAGAAGGTGAACCGGCTAATTCAGAAATACTTTCAGATCTTGTGTTTCAGATGGCGCTATCTATTGGTCTCAATAGAGATCCCACCAAGGCACCAGATGCGTTTGATTCAGGGTCCTCCATGAATCTCTGGCGAAAATGCTGGTATGGACTCGGTTTCGTTGAGTCTTCACAGATTTTCCAGTCAGACTCTCAAATTTCTTGTTTTTCACAATTCGATACCAAACACCCAGTCTTTCTCGGAAAGACTGACTCAAATAACGATAACCTAGAGATTGAGAGAGCATCAATCTCGATCATGCGAGATAATTGGCAGTTCAGTGACATCAAAAAGGAACTGTCTGTCATGGTTCTCAACGTTGTGAATCCGCCAACTGCATCTTCCATTTTGAATTCAATTCGAAGTCTGGAAACCACAATAGATGAGAGATTGGGGTCTTTGAGATCTATACTGATTTTGAGTGTACCAGAAGACAGCATGTTTGATCGGATCAAAAAAGCTAATGGCTTAGTTCAGTACCTTGAGGCCAAATTTCTAATTGTCTGCTTATATTATCACCTCTTTCTTCATTTTGAGACCAAAAATGAAGATCGCACTTGTCTAAAATACTTTAAAGATTTTATCTCAATTGTTATTGAGCTGGTTAACGGTTGCTGTCAGACACTTTGCTGTCTGCATCTATATTTCGGTCATGGGTTTGACTTCTTTCTAACGCCTTCGATTCTATCTGCTCTTGGAAAAATGCAATGGCTTTTTTTAACAGTGACGCTGAGATTCAAGCATCTTTACTATTCTAGATATATTGAAGGGAATATGAGCAAGGAGCTTGAACTTTTAATTGATGGCATAACGCGATTGCTAATTGATGCGTTTGAGAATGTCGTTCGTTCTTACAACCATGTCAGCCATTATTACTATAATGCATGGAGGTTCAGTAAAGTTCATACTTTTATCTACCGGTACATGATCGAAGAAGTGCTAGACAATTTTTTCGATTTATCAAAGGATCCAGATGACCGTCTGGCCGAGATGGATATCAACATCGCATGTAAATGGTCCGTCCAAGATTTGCAAGAAATTCTCAGTCTTTTATCAACATTTTCCTTTGAATTGGCTGACCCATCTGAAACACACCTAGCTAAGTCTACAGATAAGTATCAAACGGAATTCTCCACAATCGATTCTAGCTGGATCAGCAGATTAATAGGAAACTCTCAAATGAACTCATATATCAACTCATACCGCGAACTAGGACTAACTGCTCAATACCGTTTATCTCTTGATCTGGAGGATCAAGCCAATAATATGCAGCAGACGGCTATAGAGTTCTCTCCTACACTCAAGTCTTCGGAAAGAATGCTACAAGCTAACCTCCAATACCCTGATGCTAATGTTCAAAAAACCGCAGAGCTTTGCGGAGAGCATCCGATCGACGCGTCCAACGGTCATCCTCACCAATTTGCATCGGATCTATCACCAGAAATAGGTGATAATCTGGTCGATTCTAATCTGAATCAGCTTTTCAAAGACCTTGATGACACCTTGCGGAATGCTATTCTCTCCTTTAATGATGATGTTTGAGGCTGTGCAACAACATCAGAAGGGTATGTTTTATAGATTTTAGAGATATAGTAAGTAATTGACGTATCAGCATGTTTATCACCTTAAGAAGTACCAGAACAACGCTAAATGGATACTTTCAAGGCATTAGTTTTGCTTTATTGCGTTCGGAAAGTATTCTGTCAAATTTCCGTACAGCAAATCGATATCAGCTGTGCTGAGTGCGGCAATTGCGATCTCAGTTTATTTGAGCCTCAAAGTTACTGGCTGACTGTCGGCGACGAACATATCATTCCACGTGGACTTGTCACCATAATGGGTGTTGGAACAGTGGGAGAAGAGTCTGAATTCCCTAAATCCCAAAAAATAGATGACATTGTTTCCAGAAATGTAAAGAATCCTGATTTGAGCTACATATCAAGATTTGTTGTGGGCAGTGAAACTGACTCTACTCGTTTGGTGGATCATCTTAATTCTGTTGTTGGAGCTTGCTCGCATACAGATATTGGATTTGAAATTGCAGCAAATCCTTCTTCTCTTTTGAAGCTAGCGGGACTGGAGGAGTTCGATGTCACTCCGTCATTTTCCATTGAGGACTCTTGTAAGGTGAAAGAAATTTCAACAAAGATTCTGTCTGACTCTCTCAGGAGTAATCGATCTGCACAAGAAATTTTCAAGCATAACTTGTCTCAGGAACCGTTATACCTTCTGAACAAGCTCATAGTGTACCTTGAGACAGATACTTTGATGCTTTTGAAGCGAAGACTTGAGTTGCTTGACTCTTTAGTTTCTTCGGGTTCTTTTTTACCAGAGTATAACAGTGCCTCAACTGATCTACAGCTCCTAAATCTTTACGCTAAAATTCAAGATTCTGACATTAGAAATACAATTTTGAAGCTTATTGGTGACACGAGGAATATCCAGAATGTGGATGGGCCTCTTGACTTGCGGTTTTTCGCAGCTGCTCAAGCAGTTCTTACAACTAAGAGTGTTATTGACGAAGATGTTCTAAAACTTCTCGAGTTTTTGAAGCAAAAGAAGACGGAAAACAAAGGCTCATTTAAGGCCACGGGAGAGTTTTTGGACTGGCTTAATACTCAAATTGCGAAAGAGAAGACTGGACCTATTGTTCGGTACATTCAAGGCACTAATGTTAGGCTTGTTGACTATTTGATCTCACTAAGACACGAAACTTTTGGAAACAGACTTGCGATGAGAAAAGCCTACGCAGACGAGTTGTAATTATCTCAGTGTCTTTTGAGCTGAGTGACAGAGAGCTTAGTCAACTTCAATTTCAATATGAAAAATGATATCAATCGGTGACACACAGTGACAACCACAATGAGGACTAAATAGAGATTCAAATTCACCTTGATATGATAGGAGTTTATGACGTCCAGCCCTGTTTTGAAAATGCAATTTCCATCATCTACCAGCTCCTCGTCAGTGCAGTAAAACTTGAGATCCTTCGTGAATACAAGATTGGCAATGATCATGACGCAGTAGTGTGTGGGTGATAAATAATTAACGCCTTTCAAAAAGCTGTCCAGTGTCATCGCTAGAAGGCCTGACATTGCAACACCAACTGAACAAAATATGGATATAACATTCAGAGCGAACCCGGGATGATCAAAAAGAGTATTAAATGATAGTCCAACAGACTCACCAGCATTGACTACCAATGCAGATGTATATACTATGGCAAAAAACAATCCAACATCACTTTGAAGTCCAATCACAAACACTATAAAGACTGCAAAGATCATGCAGCTTACTGCCTCAAACGGGATTTCAATAACTAGATAGCTGATGAGAAATGAATCAATACGCACAATGTCATCACTATATTCATCGTAGAAATAATCGCGTTCCTTGGGGTATGCGGCCATGTTATTCAACATTCCTGTGAAGTATAATGACACAATCTGTTGGACTAGCCCAAGTCTGTTCTGAACACTAGTATTGTTGTGTTTCAGCCGAGAAAAAAACAGAGCTAGTATGACAGCCATTCCAACAACTTGTGTTGATCTGGCGATCAGAATATTTTTATCTCTAACTAAGCTCAGCCATTGCCTTTGAGTTAAAACATAAAAGCCTGTTGCAAAATTAGCGCGCTCTTTGGCAAGCGAATGGAATTCTTCTCGTAGTTCCTGTTTCGATCCAACATAACGGGCATTCAAAATATAAGCCGTAGGCTTCAGTGATTCCCACTTGTCCGTTATATACCTCACTCGTTGTTTTCCAATTTTCTCCATCTCTTCATTTGGAGTACTATATGAAATCAGGTCAATTATAAAATCACCAAGATTGGTAAATTTTGGGATCTGATAGCCTATTGCCCCAAAATGTTCCACCAGTTGCGATGTGGTCCCATTAAAAGCAACCCTTCCGCCTTTGGCTAACAGTAGTATTGAACCGAAAGAAGAAATGCTTCTAGGCTGATGTATAGTCATGATCACTGTAGTGCCAGTCTCAGAAAGTTGTTGCAAGTACTCCAAAATAGATTCTGCCGTGAACGAGTCAAGGCCGGAAGTCGGCTCGTCAAGAAATAGAATTCTAGGAGATGATATTAGCTGTATTGCAATCGAAAGCCGTCTTTTCTCACCACCAGAAATCCCTTTCAAAAGTTCATCCCCAACTAGAGTATTAGCGCAATCTTTAAGACCCATGCGTAAGATCAGATCGTCAACTATCTTGTTGCGTTCATCCGTAGATAAATTAGCCTTTGATAATCTCAATCTTGCTGCAAACCGAAGTGTCTCCTTTACCGTAATAGAAGACAGGAGATGATCATCTTCTTGTAGAACATAGGAGCAAATCGGCCGAATGGATGAAAAATCATTCACCTCAATATCGTTCATGTATAGAGAACCAGAGGAGGAATATTTGGTCCACAAAGTGGATGATAATCTTCCACTGATCAAATTGAGCAAGGAGGTCTTTCCTGATCCAGATGGCCCCATAATGATGTTTACTTTTCCACTCTCGAACTTTGCACTTATGCTATTTAGTATGGATTTATTGTCTGATCGTCTCAATTTATTTCGCACGCTCAGAGACACATCTTTCAGAATGAGTCTAACATCTGTTGCCTGCTGCGCATCAGTGACTGGAACGTCTGCATCAACACCTGAACTTTCAGAAGTTATCTCAGTGGAATTGATTTCTTTACCCATCGTTATATCCACGGGGTTAAGTTTCATTATCACTCCAGAAACCATGAAAGTACCAAAGAAAAATGCTAGAAGGACGCCATAAGGAAGCCCAGTCCAATTTTCCCAAAATCCAAGTGACCGAATAATGTATTTCCCTGAGTATGCTTCACATATAGATTCAACATTTGGATAATCTTCAGGGTACTGCTTGAAACAGTCGCCACGATAACCAGTGAATTCATTGGATATCAAGTATCCAAACGAATACCATTGATATGCAACATATTTGCACCATCGAACATATACAGGAAATTGAGCAGCGTTAACGTACATTCCATTGGTCATTGTTTGAAAGGTAAAGTTCAAATTGCAAATCAGAGTGGCAATCGCAACATCCCTTGAGAGAGCGCATGCTAATGAAGCAAAAGCCATTGAGTTCAAGTGAAAGATGATGTTTCCTGCAAAATACCTGAAAAAATACTGAGCGGAGTCTGTTCTCAGTCCGAAAAGAAAGTAGGTACATATTGAATAGAGAAGGGGAATGACAATGTCTTCAGAGCAAAATTTGCTAATACGTCTCGCTATTATGAATCCAGGTATTGAAATACACTTTTCAGATCTTTCTCTGTCAAATACTTTCAAATCTATTCGACACAGTCTGTAAGATTCGTATAGCAAGAACAAGTAGGCTTGAAGAGAACATGCAGTATAAAGAGATGCTTGTGTGGATCTTAGCCCTACAAGAGAACCACCAGGTTTATAATAGAGCCATCCTGAAATGAGACCCAAAATCACTGCTTCCATAACTAATGCAAAATATCCAATAGGATCACGAGTTTCCAAAAGAAGATTTCTTCTTACAAGTATCCGGAGCTCTCTCATGAATGGAGCTCTACCTATCTCTTCAAATACAGAATCACTTGGAGCTTCAGAGGGGTCGACTGATACAGGTTCTTCTTCAAGCTGGGGGATAATATATGACTCCATTTTAATTTTCCAATTCTCAGCAATTGTCGACACACGTGCCATTGACTCCTTCTCCTTTGCGGAAGATCTAGAGTCGATACTAGTGATGTCGATCAGATAATCGGCAGGGTTAATGTCTTCTGGAACTTCGTAGTTTATCTCTCGGAAATAATCCAGGATATTCTCAAATTTATCACCATAGCAAAGACGCCCTTTGGACAAAATCAGTATCTGATCAAACAAAGCAAAAATATCAGAACGCGGCTGATGTATACTCAAGATTATTGTCTTATTCATTCGTTTGGTAAGTGATTGCAGTGATTTGCATAACATATGGGCGCTGTAGCTGTCTAATCCCGTCGTGGGTTCATCTAGAAACAATATAGAAGGATTCGAGATCAATTGGATACCAACGCTGAGTCTTCTCTTCTCACCACCACTTAGACCCTTATTTTTCTTGTCGCCAACAAGGGTATCTCTACAATCCTTAAGCCCAAGCTCAAGGACGATTTCGTTTACCAAACGAGCTCTTTCGGTTTTCGATGTCATTCTCGGAAGTTTCAACTCCGCAGCAAACATCAAAGTTTCATAACAGGTCAAGTTAGGGTTCAAAATATCTTGTTGAATCACATAGGCATGTCTTAGGTGGTTTATACTAGGAGAGCCATTGTAGAGAATCTCCCCTGTTCGGACTAATGTAGAACGGCTAAAATGTTTGTCAGCCAGCGAGTTCAGTAAAGTGGTCTTTCCAGATCCAGAACCTCCTATAATACACGTCAGTGAATTCATCGGAATACGAAATGACATGGGATGCAGAATCGTCTTGACGGCGTCATTATTTTCAATGTCTACTTGCTTGCCTTTTCTTGCAAAAAGTCCCCTGCCTGTGCGCACTCGCGTGCCTATTGTCAAGTCTCGCACCGTAATGCTTACAGATTTGGTTTTCGTGAAGGATAGTTTCTTTTCGTTCACTGATTCCTCTTCAAAAACAGTATTGAGCATACCAGAATCTTTCGTCAATGTCAACGTTTCGTCCTTCATTAGTGATTCACTAGCACTTTTCGAGGTTCTCTCTTTTTGTACGCTTTGCTCTTCCCATTCTGGCACTTTCTCCATCATTTCCATGCCTCAATTTGCCCAACTTGAACTTTGAATCCAAAATGCCTATATAAATTCCAAAAATTAAACATTTATTATAGATATGGTAATTTACATATTTCGTTTATCGCATCTCGTATATCGTTCGGGCTCGCTAAAAAATTTCAATATGAGATGATGATAGACGAGCCTAAAAAGTGGATTATCTACTAGAACTCATCAAGCTGCACCTCAATTCTTGGTTTATTGATCCAGGAATTGATATTGGAAGTCGTAAGCACCTTGTCAGCATACATATCACGTAAAATCTGCACGGAGTCCTGGTCTAGAGTTGGAGAAGAGTACTTGAATTCAGAGGAACGCCTTTTCTCAGAAGGTGCCAACTGGTATTTCTGCTTACCTTGGCTTATGGACTCCAGTTCACGCTCCAGCTCCGCTATACGAGCTTTCATTGTCTGTTCATCGCGCTCCATTGTAGCTACTCTCGATTGAATATCAGCATATGCAGACTCCTTTTTTCGTAATTCTGCGTTTTCCTTCGCCATCCCGCGTTTTTCGGTCTCTAGATTCTCGATATTCGCCTTATACCGCTTTTCAGCTTGTTGCTTGTCTGATAGCTGTCGTTTGTATGTTTCCAGTTTATCTTCCATAATGCTGTTCTTACTCTCTAACCGAGATTTCAATGAATTATACTTCGACAACAAGTCATAGTATCCGTCGTAAATATCTTTATTTGCGTCTAGTTCTCGCTTGAAATCCTCCCGCAATTGAGTGTAGTCCTTACTCAGTCGTTGATTCTCCTGCTTCAGCTCGCGTAGCTCAGCCTTGCAGGTAACCTCGTCAAACTCTTCAATCAACTGCCCAATTAAACGATTATTCGACTCGACATGTTCAGCAACCTCATCTAACTGATGGACAGGGTTTGCGAGCATAGTATGTTGCTTATTGCTGGTAGGAAACTTGCCAGGAACAGACGCCAGATCGTCATCCGATGTCCATCGACTCCTGTTTCTTCGTATTTTTTCCAATGTGTCATTTATTTTCCATTCCTCGGTATCTTGAGCATTGGGAGTCATTGGAGGGGCAATTACAGAGCTTCTTCTACTAGAGAAGCGGCTCCTAGTATCTTCGAACATGTCTTCAGTTTCGCTCATATTGTCTCTACTAAATCTTGAATTCCGAAATGTGTTCATTTCTGTGAGGGCATCCGTATTGTCTGTATTCGCAGAAAGAATTTCGGTATTTAATGGACTGGGAGATGGTCCAAAAAGCGAACTGTAAACCTTTCCAAAGAGGCTTGTTCTCGTCATGACGCGTGTCTCTGTTTGGTATTTGAGAAGTAAGGTAAATTACTAGATGAAAGTGATATGGCCAAACTTCGAGAACCTTTTTTTGCACAAATCCTCTATATTTCTCCTGATATATGTGACTGTGCTTCTTGCCTTTTCCCTGCAAAGTTCATAGACGTATACGCAATGGATCAGATCGCTATTTGAGCTATGATTCAAGTTTCTTGGTTGTTTTGATTTCGATATTATGTGGCTGATGTACCAAGTGGCAAGTTTATGTGGCTGGTAAACTTTTGCCGTCGCGGTTTGATCAGCTTAAACTGAATCGAAATCAGGTTGAGAACTTGATGATTCGTCTTGTTAATGGCTCATTGTATTGACCTGATGGTGAAAGGGAGCGCACAGGACCAGTTAACAGATGTTAGTTCGATGGATCACGTTTTTTGCCAGTTGTTTGTGGTGCACAATCGCACACTGTGCAAAGGTTGGTGAGGCTGACGTTACGTATCCTTACAATGAATACCTTGAATTTCGTCCTTTGAAACGAAACAACCTGCTGGCATCGTTCAACTTCGAGATGAATTCTTCCAGCTTTCCACTTTATTCAGATCATGACGAATCAAGCCATTACTTTGTGTTTTCAAAACTTCTGGGGCCCATTTTGCAGTCTACGAATACTAGAGAGCTGCATCTCAGATTCAGTCAAGGCTGGTACGATTCGGAGGTTTATGGAAGACTTCCATACGATGGAAGATTTAGCGGTGGTACAGGGGTTGAGTTGTGGTCTCTGATTGAGAGCGAGTCTAAAGATGAGGCATACTTCAACTGGATCAAGCTTGCCAACTCTTTGTCAGGACTATTTTGTGCGTCCTTGAATTTCATAGAATCCAGCTCTACTACTTACCCTGTCACTCTTTTTCGCCCTGAATCTCTTTCACTAGGCGCTGGTATTCACCCAGACAAAGATCTATACTTGCTTAGAAGTGCTCTACCAAGAGAACCCGTTTGTACTGAAAATTTGACTCCCTTTTTGAAGCTATTGCCGACGAAAGGGAAGGCTGGGATATCGTCATTTTTGAATGGCCACAAAGTGTTCAACTCTCAGTGGTCTTCTATGGCAATAGATATCGACACTGTATGTGATGAAGAAGCCATTTGCCATTACACGATGCGTCAGTCGATAGATTTGATACTGAACGTTCCCAAGACTTTGGAACGCAATAAAATGCCAATACCCAAACCAACTCCAGGCTCACAACTGAAGTGTGATACCAGTAAAAGATTTGATGCATATTTCTGTTTCCCTTTGGGAGAGCCGACCGATCTTGATTTCACGCTTTCAGACCTTTTTGGGCAGCCAATTCGCGGTGGAGCACTGATCGCCAATTCGCCATCTCGTGTGTGTGCAGATATAAATTCAGAATCATGGAGTTTCAATCTTATCACAGATTCTAAGGGGAAAGTAAGTGATGTAGATGGAAAGACCTGCTATGATCTTATTGAGACAGGTGACTATGACTTTCAATTGCAAACTTCTGATTCAACATTGGTTCATTCTCTTGTTGAGCCTCCAATCATTGCTTCAAGGTCCTTGTCAGGTTACTCCCAAGATCTAGGAGGGTTCAGAATTGATCTTTTGAATCCTACAGATGAGGATCAGAAAGTTGTGATCTTTGAAGTTCTACCTTGGTTTGTGCGAATCTATTTACATTCCCTGACGATCACTGTCAACTCGACAGACGTCTATAAAGTTACAGAACCCCAATCTGAAAAATATCTCGATGAAATCATTTACAATCCTGCCGTGGATCGACTCAAACCGTCCCATTTAGAGCTATTACTAAACCTTCCTGCTAAGACTGGATTAAAATTGGTTTTAGAGTTTGATAAATCGATGCTTCTCTATGCTGAGTATCCTCCAGATGCCAATCATGGGTTTGAAATTGAACCCGCTGTCATTGCTGTCTTGAAGGATTCCACTAAGGAGATATCATATCAGCTGAGAACGACGACGGCCTTGTTAACGCTACCCACTCCTGATTTTTCGATGCCTTACAACGTTATTATCCTTACTTCAACCGTGATGTCGCTAGCTTTTGGCTCGATATTCAACCTTTTATGTAAGCGCACGGTAACCGAGGAGCAAGCTGATGAACTCGTTAAGAAAAGCACCATCACTAAGGCGGTGATACGATTAAAAGATTTCATACGATCGAAGAGAAGTTCCTTGTTTGGGCTCCTCAAGAAAAAAACAAAGCAGAGTTGATATATTAATAGATGCTACTGCTGTGTATATAATTCATTAAGCATAGTTTTACTTGTTCTGCCTCATCAGTTTAGGATTATTCAAGACTTCATCAAGCCTTATTATTCTTCTCACAAGACTCGTTGTAGTCTGGTTAGCTTCGATCCAGCTTTCGAATTTTTTCAGAGATTTTTGTAATGGACGAGCCGCATTCCCATCCAAATCGGCATGCTTTTTTGAGTTCAGTAATATGTCAAACAGCTCCTCCCATAGATCCGTTTGCCAATAATGTCTCACTGTTTCTTTCAGTCTCCAGGTTTTGTTTGAATCTTCTCGGACGTCAATAAATTCACCATATAGCATCGTATGAAGGATATTTGCCAGTCCATAATAGTCTGTTTCGTACTTCCACGTATCACCTCTTGATAGCTGTGGGCAACTGTAGTTTTTGGTAGTCTCCAAGTGGGTGACAAACTGAACATTAGGGGGTAAAAGGGAAAGATCAATCGCTTTACTATAGTTAATCAACACCACCTCCTTAAAGGTCAACAGCTGCGATTCTGAGACGGGCCTGAGATTAACCATGCAATTTTCAGGCTTCAGATCAGCATGAATGATACCCAAAGAGTGCAACCTTAGGAGCTGACGTAAAAGCTGGACCGTGAAATATATTATCAAACTCTCTTCAAGCTTAACTGAGGCGGCAGGTCGACGTGTAACTTTGACTAGATCAAGTATCGTTCCCTGCCTCAGGTATGGCAATATTAAGTATGACTCGTCTTTGAACAAGTAAAGGGATTCTCCCAATATAAATTCGCCCTTAGCCACTAACTCCAGTTTCTTCATCATGTAGAACTCCCATTTATCAGGAGGTGATGCAATTTTCAATGCATTCATTTTCCCATGAGGGTTCTCGCCAAGATAGACTTCACCTGATGCACTACCACCTAATTTGCGTGTAATGCAAATTATTTGTTCTCCGAGCTCTATTACAGAGTTTCTGTTTCCCATTATTGGAGCATCTCCTTGTTTGAAAAGTCTCCTAAGCACTGGAAGTTTGTTGCACGTCTCATTAGAAGAATAATAATTGGGATAAGAGTCTAAACTGACTGTAAGCTTATTCAAAAGGTTTTTTCGTAAACTTTCATCAAAAGGATCTATTGAGACCCGCTGATGGGATACGGATTTATGCAATGGTTCGTCTAAAAATGGTGAGCTCGCCAAGGCCTCTTCCTCCGGCTGAGCGTCTTTCACCGGAGTTGCAAGGATTGCTCGCTCGTTCGAAGTGATAAACTTGTTAGTCACTGTCTCTGTAACGAAATCGCTTAGCCCATCATCTAGTTCAGCTTCAGCCTCTGTGTCTGAAGGCTGGCTGTCTCTCAAAGGCTGGTTTATCATTCGCAAAACCTCTATTGCAGACTGCTTGGTGACGAGAGTCACAGTCGGAGAATTTGTCAACTTTGTAGTCTCATTATCGTCATTTACTTTGGTGGATTTATGACTTGTATCGTATGTTTCAGTTGATTTTCTTTTCTTTGGGAAGTAATAACCTCTGCTTAACGCAAGAACCTCCCATAAATTTCGCTCTTCACCTTCGGTATACAAAAGATCAAAATTCATATTGAAAATTTCTGCCCTTTTTCCGGGGTTATGAATACGCTTTGTGACAGGAAACATCTTAGAGCGATCCTGGAACACCTCAAACGGGTCTTTATTACTTGGACCGATTGATCTCTGCGGCAACTTTTCACCCATCCAGGACTTCGGCCTTAAAGTGTTCTCTTTTTTCATATTTTTCATGGAGTCAAGATGGTTCCAAATACTGACATTATCTGTAAGAAGATTCGAATCGTCACTGGGGCTGTCAATAAATACGTTAAACTTAGCATTCGAACTTGGTCGGCTGTGGGATTCAAGCTTCTTTGACAGACCCCCTCCTGTGGGATTGCTCAGAGTAGAAAGTCCACCGCAACTGCCCCCTTCAGGAGAGGTTCTGGTTTCTCTTCTTTTTTTGAAATCCTCATAAGAGTTCACTAAACGATTTAAAGGTCTTGCTCCTGCATCAATGCCTTGACGATACAGCACATCGGCCTTCTTGAAGTCCCCTTGAATTTCCAAGAAGCTAGCGTAGTTTTCGTAAAAAAGACTCAATTTAAGGCCAATCTTCTTTTTGAAAAGATAGTGAAATATGTCCCTTGGATTGTCGCTGAACTTTATATACTCCAGCCAGACCTTGAAATACCGAATTTCGTTCTTGTAGTAGTCGTCATCCTTGAAATCGTGAGTCACTTTTTCCAGCAGTAAAATCAGACCTGATTCAGTGGAGCATCCAGCGGTATATGTATCATGAATCCACTTCAAATATTCTAGGTACGGTTCCAATGGGTCATCCAAAAGAGCCAGTCGTTCGGGCTCCAATTGCAGCTCCAGTTCCTGTCTTCGCACCTGAAGCGCGTCCTTTCTCTCTTCCTTATTAAGACTGAATGTTCGTGCAAGCGCAGCAGCAGATCTGCCCTGTGCTAAAGGCTGTATATTCTCTTTATCCTGTTCAATTCTTGAGAACTCTGTAGAGATAGAACTCCCACTAGAGAGGTCCTGAGAACGCTTCTGAGCCACTTCTCCTCCAGAGAAAGCCATAGCGGCCCAATAAATGTCTTTAGTTCTTGCTTGTATTTCTATGTGCGCTACTTCGAGCTCATTAGGTCATTTCATAAAAATGAATAGTCTTCTTGTGTGTTAGTTAAACAATTTATTTACAATGTAAACAAAAAATCTCAGACAAAAAAAGCTTAGAAACAAAATCTTAAGTGTAATGAATTTCATTTTATGATTGATTGAAGCTTTAACTATGAATCTCCAACAATATTTGGAGTAATAACGGGATATCTATGTACAAATGAATCTTTATTCTAGACAGATTAATGTAATCTCTAAGCCAGTTTGGCACCCTCATCCGTGTGGGGATTTTGTCCGTCATCAGTTTTCGGCAAAAGATATTTTTTGAAAGCATCGTTCTTCTCTTCAAACGGTCTAGGACCTAAAAGACGCACCATGTCGTCTCTTGTAATCACCTCTTTCGACAAGAGCTCCTTTGCAATAATTTCTACCTCATGGAGTTTCTCAGTTAGCAATTTCTTACATTTGGAATGGGCGTCGTTAACGACACGCTTCACCTCATTGTCGATCAGCTCAAACGTCTCTTCACTATACATCTTGTGAACTTGCATCTGTTGATTGCTGTTCTCGAAAGTAATTGTGCCCAGCTTCTTAGACATGCCGAGTTTCAAAATCATGGCGTTGGCCATCTGCGTCACCTTTTTGAAATCGTCCGCAGCACCTGTAGTCACGTCAGAGAAATTCAATTCCTCAGAAACTCGTCCACCAAGAGCCATGATCATCCGATGCTCAAATTGTTCCTCTGAAATCAAATACTGGTCCCCTGGAAGATACTGCGCATATCCTAAGGCACCCTGTCCTCTAGGAATAATAGAGACTTTCAGGAGAGGGTCAGCAAACTCTAGATACCATCCGCAGATAGCGTGGCCAGCTTCGTGATAAGCCACAGTTTTCTTCTCCTCCGGAGATAAAACCCTTGACTTACGTTCTAGACCTGCAATCACTCTTTCGATAGCCATCTCGAAATGCTTTAATTCCACAGCCTGGTCATCTAGTCTGGCGGCTATCAAGGCAGCCTCATTACAACAATTTGCTATATCGGCTCCCGAAAATCCAGGAGTCAATGCTGCCAATCTTCCAGCAAACCCATCAGTCAATGGTTCCTTCAACTTCAAAGGTCGAAGATGCACCTTGTAAATAGCCTTTCTGCCTTCGATATCTGGTCTATCGATAGTAATGTGTCTATCAAATCTACCTGGTCTGGTCAACGCTTTGTCTAGAACATCTGGACGATTTGTTCCTGCCAACACAACAACGTGATCTGTTGTATCGAAACCATCCATTTCAACCAGTAACTGATTTAGAGTCGCTTCCTTCTCATCATTAGCCACTAGAGGAGAATTTTCTCTCGCCCTACCAATAGCGTCAATTTCATCTACAAAGATGATGCATGGTGCTAATTTCCGTGCAGTAGCAAACAAATCACGAACTCTTGAGGCACCGACACCGACATACATTTCCACAAACTCAGAACCAGAAACAGAAAGAAATGGCACTCCTGCCTCTCCAGCTGTCGCTTTTGCCAATAAAGTTTTACCAGTACCTGGAGGACCCGAGAGAATGGCGCCTCGCGGTATCTTAGCCCCCAATCTTTCATACTTTTTCGGTTGTTTCAAAAAGGTGACAAATTCCATGATCTCTTCTTTTGCTTCGTCACAACCAGCAACATCCTTGAATTTCACAGTGATATCGGTTTCCTGGTTGAACAACTTTGCTTTAGATTTTCCCATATTCATTATTGAGTTCAAAGGTCCGCCACCTTTCCCTCCGGGAGATCGCTTTTGGATTTGTTTGGCTAGATAATATGTACCACCAATAAGCAAAATTGTTGGAAGAAATGGTAGCAAATAGGACAAAAAGCTGGACCGCTGAAGATACGCTACAGGAATCCGCTCATTGTTCGGAATCCCTAGTCTCTCCTGAATTTCATCTATTTCCTTCTCAAAAAAATCGACTGAACCAATGGTGAAAACCACCATCCGTGGGTGTTGAGACACTAATTCAGCTTCCACAAACGAGTTGTTGATCACGTTAATCCTTCTAACAAGGCCCTTTTCTAAATAATTCACTTTGAAGTCCTGGAATGTCATCTGGTTCGTTTCAGGCTCTCCAAGTAAGCTGTTTGCAAATAAGGTAATAACGAGACCCGGGAACACCCAGTCGGTCCATTTGGTATTCGCTAGAAAGTCTTGCGGTTGTTGTTTCTTGCCATCTTTCTTCTTTTTATTTTTATCACTATTGTTCTTCTCAGAGTCTTCAGATCGGCTCCAAGTCTGTTTAAATGCAAGATAGTTTCCTCTAGTGGAGAACTCTCTTACCAATCTAGAGCTGATTGGATAGGGGCCGCGTCGTAAACTCACAGCGCTTGCAAACCACCTCCTACGAGGCAGCAAACCACATTCACGCACAAGCATTTGACAATGTCCTCTAAACTCCCTCTACCGTAGCAATCGTTCTGGAAGACCAAAACCGAGGGGCTTCGCATACTTAAAGGGAGTCGCCACCTCTATCCATTTGAGCTGAGCAAAAATTTAGTGATATCCGGGTAATTAAATTTACGATGTGGACTACGTTGTGGGCCATATATATGTGCCCTTTGATCTTGTTTAACGACAGTATGAGGTGTATATTGCAATAATAGCTTGTTCAGAAAGTCTCCTCATCAATTATATCATTTTCTTTGTTGCCGTCGAGCGGCGCCTCGATGACAGTCCCGTCCTCGGGAACTTGAAATCCTTCGGCCGTTGTGTAAAGGATTTCTTGTATTTGAGAGACAAGTTGGTCCACCGAGGTATCTATCTGATCAGCTTCTCGGGTCTTCTCTTTTAGGTTCTGACACAAGATCTCGATGTCTCTCAGCTTGTTGAAGTAGAAGTTGCGCTCGGTTTCAAGATTCTCCTGGACCAATTTTGACTCTTGAAGTTCATAATTAGCAGATCTGAGTTGCTCCTGAATTCTCAGTATGTTTTCAGGCGGCTTAGACGACACAGAAGTAGCTCTCGAGACATTTGAAGGTACCAATGATGCCCGTTTGTTGGTTCCAGATGATGCCACTCTTCTGGAGTGTCCACTGGTAGTCTGAGGCCGCCTGCGAGTTGCAGGATCATAGCTATCGAGTTTACTTTCCGACCACAGCCGGCTCATCCATTGCAGAAACTCCAGATTGTCCTGCAGGCGGCACTTCATCAGTCTGTCGACAGGAACCTCTCTCGATATATTGTGTTTTGAAAATCCACTTTGAAGGATTTTGTAGTTGTTGAGACATTGGTACTCAGAAACTGGTTCAAAATTGACTTTTGCCATCGGCACATCGCCAAATACTGAGTCGAATATTTGGCAGTATACCGCACCGTTTCCACATTGCTCTATCTTAGTGTAGTTCAACTCGTACGTTGTGTTGAGCCATTCCAACAGCTCTAGTCTGGAAGCACCCACTACCATTCTCAAGCAATCGACCAACTTTGATACTACGTTGACTTTCTGCTACTGATCTCTAGAACGGATCTTATAAAACCTTCACCAGTTGTTAAAGGTTCCATACGGTGATCAAACTCTCACCAACAAAATATAAATAAATAACGCGAATTCGAGATAAAACAAGTGCGACTTGGATTAACAAATCGACGCGTCACTTTGAGCTGACGACGATAGTCGTATATCATGTCCTGACCCAAGACCAGGTCAGGAGACAGGTATTACAGATCCAGTATGCTGAAGGCTAACCCGAAGAAAGAGGGAGTGTGTTTACTGAACCGATATCCTGTTGTGGTCATCTTCAATTTTGGTGGAGAGGAGTTTTGGGAGCTCACATTGAGCTCGAGCTTCTAGATGTGCCGTTCTTCTAGGCTATCTTATTGTAAAAAAGAGTAGAAATGAGAGAAGTAGTGGAAGATGGCTGTCATTCATCATTGACAGAGTCGGCTACTGTAAAAAGCGATTCAGTCTATGCTTGAAGATAGGTTTGGATCAGTTTTTGTGCCGTTGGAACCTAAAAGATATGCAACTGTGAATTCTTATAGCTTTAGAGATTTATTAACAGCCTTTGGTGCTTCTACTGACCACTGTCTACACCTCTTATCGGTCCACATAGAATATATTACTTAAGAATTTGCAATATATCTTCGCATCATGTACTGTCGCTAATTCGCCGGCAAGATTGGTGCAGAATAAGTGATTTGGGTTCAAAAAAACAAGTTTACAGATTGAGCCTCTTCGCAGAGAGCTAGTTACAAATACAATACCCCCCCCCCCTTCCTGATCCATCAAAGCAACTACACTTCTCATAGCATCGATGTCTGTCAATAAATAGTGCTTAATAAATAGTATTAGATAGTAATAAATATTTTGTTCAAGAAAATGGACTATCTGGAGTCTTTCGAGGAGGCAAAGCATCTAGATCTTTGATGGTGTTGAACGCTCCGTGTGTGTTAGTGAGGAAGTATTTCCCTGGCACACTGTCGATAGTGGCTATCATGTTTGCCGGGTTTCTGGCCTCACTGTAGGCTACCATGTTCATTAACTCATTGCGTCTGTTAACACCGTCTCTGTACGCCATGTAAACCTTGTCGATATCCTCAACAAACTGAGGCTTCTTGAAAGTCGCGATAATTGGTGTACCATCGTGATTGCTTTTATACCATTCATTCAACTGCTGGAACCCATACGCAGCAAAGGCTGAACCGAATACTCCCACGGTGAACTTGTTGATGACTGATTCTGGGTCTGATAGAGGTGGTCCATGGTCGTGACTGTCGTGGTCCCCGTGCTCCTCGTGATGCTCATGACTGTCGTGGTGTTCCTTTCTTGTGCTTCCTGCTGTTGCAAATCCTCTGGCTGTTCTACCAAGAGCTGCGGACCGTAAACCGGTCGTTGTCGTTCTCAGCATTCTTTATGGCTAGCCGACGCAATACTAAACTACGTATCGAAAACCAGGTCCACTATCGGTCCTTCAGTATGTATCCACAGCCTACCCTTGATCTTAACATCACATAGCTCAAGAAGACCAATAGCATTTCTTGTTTCTCTAACGCACTTTTTGCGCCCCA
This sequence comes from Ogataea populi-albae, assembly GCA_030579375.1. Taxonomy (NCBI): domain Eukaryota; kingdom Fungi; phylum Ascomycota; class Pichiomycetes; order Pichiales; family Pichiaceae; genus Ogataea; species Ogataea populi-albae. Next base: position 160,991 of record JAKTQY010000015.1, on the reverse strand, counting down.
ACGAAAATGAAGAAGGAGCGACGCAATACTATCGACGCGTCGATTTATCAGGGCTTCGAACACGGATTTCAGTCACGGGGCTTCGTAACCATCCGTTTGCTTAAAGCATATTTGAGATCTTCATTGAAGCTTTGGATGAGGATGAAGCGATGTTCAGATAATGAAGGAGCATCCATTCCTTAATCTATATGTTTGAGGGAGCTGGAAAAGTACAGAATAAACATATATGAGTGAGGAACAGCATACAGACACAAAGTCGGGATTGGAAAAAGAAAATGAGACGGTTGTCAATAGCATCGAGTCTTCAAAAGACATGGAGTCGGTCGAGGAACCAGTAGATGATGGCGGTGAGGAGCAGCTGGACGATTTATTTGGAGAAGAAAGCGACAATGGTAGTGCAGAGGAACAGAGTATAGAGGAGGAGGATGAGCTGCAGGTGAATGAGGATACAAACGGGCCCGAAGAACAGGAAGAACAGGAAGAACAGGAAGAACAGGAAGAACCAGAACTTCAAAGTGCTGAACTGGTGCTTCCTCGACATCCAAAATCCCATCATACAAAGGGTGATGTGCTCTCGTTCAACCTTCCACGATTTTTGTTTGTTGATCCTGAGCCCTTCGCTCCCACTGTTTTCGAGTCTCAGCTAGCTGAATTTCTTCACGAGTCCAAAACCAAGAACAGCTCCAGCAAAGAGCTACAAGACTCAATCGAGTTCAAGAAACTGGAAATTCAGAATACTGTCCGCTGGCGATACGCTAAGACTGATTCCGATGAGCTATATAAGCAGTCAAATACTAAAATCATCGAGTGGGAGGATGGGTCCATGTCGCTCAAAACAGGCTCAGAATACTTTGATATCAAGAAGAAGCCCAATGAAGATAGTCTACTTGTGTTTCAGGGAGGTCAGGTGCTAGTTGCAACTTCTAAACTCAACAAGTCAATCCAGGTAGTTCCGTGTTCGATGCGGTCCCGTTCTCACAGAATTCTGGCCACAACGTTGCAATCAAACTTGAAAGCCAGAAAGGCTAAGAAGATCAACACCATTGTCACTACAGAGGATCCTGAACTCAAGGCAAAAGAAATGGAGAAGGCACAAAGAGAAGTTGAAAAGGCCCGCCGCAGGCAGCTCGCCAAACTTGCACAGCAGGAAGAACGTCTTGATAGAGACAGAGCGCGTACAACACCTTCTGGGGTTGACTATGGTGATGTAGAGGTATCTGCCGGAGATTCTGAGGAGAATGAGGACGAAGACTTTGACGACTTTGTGGTGAGCGACAATCAGTCCGATTCTGGACTGGAAGACGACGATCTTGATCGCGCTGCACAGAAACTTCAGGATGTCAAGCGTGCTGGTGCTGCACTCTATAAAGATGACGACAACGAGACCTCTGTTGTTCGTAAGAAGCGGAGGATCGTTCTGGATGAGGAGGATGAGTAAGAATACTTCTCACTCGTACGACACCTCCCAGGGCGCATTCAGCTTACTATCGTTATTGTACATTACATTACTTTAATGGAATGAGAAGCAATCTGTATGACTATCTGTTGTGTAGCGCTTGTCATTGAGTGTAGAGGCCTGCTGAACACCGTGCATCGCTTTTTGTGGTGAAACGGTTAAAGTTTGTCCGGGTAATGTTTTGCTACTCTTTCGTTCCCAAAGGTTTGGTGTTTATGAAGGTGGTGAGAATGTGAAGGTAATCGGTTGGTTGACTGTGAGAAAGGCCTCTACAACACGTTCTGGCGGATTGTGATAGAAAAGAAGAGATATATGGTACATAATGTCGTGGAATGGTAGGTCAGAGTTGAGGAAGTGCGACATGAAAGCGCTTTTTAATGTGATTTTTCGGTAATACTAACATTCTGTCACTTAGCTTACACTGATAATCTAGTAGCCACAGGCAAAATTGACAAGGCTTCGATCTATGGAGCCGATGGATCGTCATTGTGGGCTACAAGTAACAACTACCAACTAAGCGGAAATGAGATCCAGGAGCTTGTCCGTGGATTCAGCGACCCTTCGCAGCTTTATGCCTCTGGATTGCACGTCCAGGGCCAAAAGAACTTCTGCATCAGGGCTGATGCACGGTCTATCTACGGGAAACATGATGCTGAGGGTGTTCTCTGTGTCAAGACAAAGCAGGCAATTTTGGTGGCACATTACCCACCAGGGGTACAACCTGGTGAGGCAGCTAAGATTGTAGAACAGCTCGCAGACTACTTGATCGGGCTTGGATTCTAACTACTCAGTATTTAGTGTGATAACGTGATTCAATTAATTATCTAGTAGCTACTTTGGGGGTTTCACAATGTCAGTGGAAAGTCTGCCTGCGCAGCCATAAGGGTAAATCAAGACATTATCGAGGTCCCAGATGTCAGATTTGGCATAGATATCTTGCTTAAGAAAGTCCATAATCTGCTCCTTGGATTCAGCGACAATATTGTAAGACGAGCCTGCAAATTTGGTTTTGGACTCATCTGTGTATATAGCACCACAGTTGGTTACCCCTTTCGCAAAAGTAGCCTCAATTCCCTTGAGGTGGTCGTTTCTGACCTTGGAACGATCCTTCAATAAATCGTCAGTTAGTAATTGGTCAAATTTTCAAGCCCTACAAGGTACATACTGCTCCTGGTTTGTCGTAAACAACAACTAAATACTCCATAGATGTTCTTCTAGCAGCAACTGATGATAGCAACCGTATGCCAGTAGCGGTTATACGCATTTTCAGTACTAGAGTGGTGCGGACACATTCAAGTGGTTGTGTTTTACTTGTGAGCTATTTTTTTTATCTCGAAATTAAAACTGCAATATGAAGAGAAGTACAATGATCTACTAGAATAAACAACCTTTGGCGAAACAAACAGTAAACTCAACGTAGTTATGTTAGATGATGGAGTCCATCTTGCTGAAGACACTGATGACTGCAGCCACGATCTCTAGCATGAGGTCCAAAGGTTTCTCATTATCTATCTCCTTCATTATCTCGCCGTAAAGATTAAGGCCAACACCAACAGTCGAAGCCTTATCAACGAAAGGATACTCGCTAAACTGGTTGAGGATTTCATCCGCTCTAACAAACGCATTATCTCTGCTATCAAAACTTAGATCCATCAAAATGTTTTCTAGAACATTGGCTGCACAGCACCCAGACACTAGGCAGACGGTCCTAAGGTACTTGAAACTCGTAGATTGTGTGAAGTACTTGTCGTCGTATTCCAGAATGAAATTTCTATTGGTGAGCATGCTCAAAATCCGCGTGGTTATGTTTCTCTTGGGAGTAGGGTCCTGGATGGGGTGTGTTGCCATGTCAAACAGTAGAAAGTTTTTATGCTCAGTCTTGAGCACTCCCTTATCTACGAGCCCCTTTGCCAGTCGCTCTCTAACCTGCTTCAGCTGGTAATTAATTTTCATGAGGTTCCATGTTTCTCCAGAAAGCAAGTCAATCCAATTAGATACACTCAGATGTTGCGGGTCGCCCTTGATCAGCTTCAAAGCTTCGTCTAACAGAGTTTCACCAGTCAACGACCCATCAATGCATTCCACAAGACGATCTGCATACTCAAACCTTCTGCGTGCCGGGTCGTTCACCATGCGAATCTTACCTCTGAACGCCAGCTCCAGCAAGATCAGACCTCTCAAAGCATATGAAATGTTGTCATTCCAGAAGGACAAATAGCCTTCCTTGTCCTTCAGTCCAATTAGCAGCACCTCTTCCATCAATGTCAACAAAGGATAGTTCTGTCCCTTCGATCTCTCCACAAGGTCGTTCGGGTCATAACCAATCTTGTGTTCACTCCCGTCATCCGCAGTAACGTTCTCCTCCACAGCACTTGAAAGCTGTTTCCCGCCACGTCGTCTTGATAGACCAGACGATGACATAATGCTGCACTTGGGGCCCTATTAGTGATATCTACCTCGGGTAATGTCACTTGAATGCTCTCTCTATCTTGGCCAATACTGCTCTGGTCGCGTTTCAGAAAACAGTCCCAATTCGCTCCTTCAGAACTCACCCCTCGTGCAGCCCTTGTAATGCACTAAAACCGGTATTTTATTGTCCCTCAACGGTTCTTTCGACCCTGTTATTCGCTCTTTCTTCGCTTCTCCAATTTTCAATTTGCTTCTCCTGTTGTTCTTTTTGGATGAGCCTTTAACACCTTTCCACCATTACGGGACGTTTTCATATTCGGTGCAAAGATGTTATGCCCTTTTATATTAGATGATAATACCTCCAAATATGATAATCTATTTTAGCTGTCAAATCCAATAATTATAGCCTGTCAAATCCAATAGTATCAAAAGATGATGCAAATCTAGATAGGAGTCTTTTGTGAGGGTAGAGTCTGCTGTTCAGTCTCTCATTGTGATTAGAAACGGACCTGGAAGGTTCTACTTACATGTACGAATATAAGGAGTGTTTGCAATGTTTTCTCCCACCGCTGGATCGTTGAGAGGACAGTCAAAAATAGAACAAAAAGAACGAGTGAAACTGCCTCGAGCAACGCTGAGTCAAAAAATCGAGGTATTGGATTACTTGGTGGGGCCGCCGCGGCATTCACAAAGTGAGACACTAGATCATTTCAGAAATGTGAAACGATTTGCTATAAGCCAGGCTACCCTGTCCAATTGGGTTGTCAAAGAGCCAAGTCTTCGGAAAGAACTCAGTGAGAATCCTTCTCTTCAGGCCTACAAGAGAAGGCCGGTGCTCAAGTATCCTGACGTCACTAAAGCAGTCGAACAGCATCTTGAAGAAGTTTGTCTGAGAAGTGGGGACGTGGTGATCACAGATCAATTCATCAAGGATGCTTTTATGAAGTTTCTTCACGAGTTTGGTCATCATGACCCCACCTTCAAGCTCAGCGGAGGTATGCTGCATTCTTTTAAGCGTAGAAACTTCATTTCCCATGGTCGCATTCGTCAGCCCAACTTTGACTCACCTCAGAAAATTCTCTTTGACAAGGTACTGCAAGAAGTGGAACCTGTTCCATCCAAGGGACATATTTCCGTTAGTGTATCAGACGGTAGTCAGATGGCATCTGCGTCTAGTCAGGCATCCGCCCTAGAATCAGAGCTGCCAATTCAACCAAATGACTCAAGGCCAGATGATCCTCTTGCTGTAGCAAATCCAACAGGTCTCGATATAGCATTTGATGAAATATTCAATAATCCTAGTGTCGGTTTCAACACTAGGTTGATTCATTCGGATGACAACTTCTCTTCTTTGCTCAACAACTTATCCGAAACATCCCAGTTCGGATTCGCGAGTGACTCCCGAACTTTCACTGGTCTACATCAACAGCAGCCTCAGCAAATACCGCGACAATCAAACCAAACATTTCCCCAGGAAAAGAGATTGCCTTACTACCCAACTTTCCAGGATCCTTTACAATCTAATGCTGCGAAACCGTATGTTCTTGAAAATTTCACCTATTCCATCAAAAGTCACCCTAACTCTGAAAAGGTGGAAAAGATCCTGGAGAATATAACTGACGGGTATGCTACTATATACAGCTCAGGAACCTCGGCCATTATGGGAATTTTGGCGTACTTACATCCATCGAAAATTTGTATCAATAACTCAGGATTCCAAGGAAGTCATCGTGTTATTCACCTGTTGTCTAAATTGACCGGTTTAGAGAAGCTTTCGCTGGATGAAGCTCATAAGCTTCCTCCGAAATCTGTGATTTTAATCGAGTCTCCAATGAATCCTGAAGGTTATCTGCTGGATATTGCCCATTTCGCTAAACTTGCGCATGAGAGACAATCATATTTGCTTGTAGATTCCACCTTAGCTCCACCTCCATTACAGTTTCCGTTTAAATACGGTGCTGACTACGTTGTGTACTCCGCTGTAAAGTACCTCGCTGGAGTGTCTGATGTAAGTGCAGGATTCGTTGTCTGCAAAAGCAAGACTGATAAATTAAACTTACAAGAGGAGCGAATGTCGTTGGGTACCAACATTGCAAATTTTGACTCATTCTTACTATTACGTTCAATGAGAACCTTCAAAATGAGAATATTAACTCAATGTCAGAATACGGAGAAAGTCGTCACCTATCTTGATGCTAACATGGATAAATATAGCCCGGTGATCTTGAAGCTTCATCATTCCTCTTTGCAGACGAATCAGTTTGTTAGAGAGCAGTTAAATGGCTACTATAATCCTGTTTTAGCGATTGAGTTTCGATCTCAGAAGCTTGCAGAACAGATATTGGCCAAGTTCAACTTCTTGAGTAATAATCCAAATATGGAAGGTGGTGAGACATTGGTGGAGCTCACTTCTAAGAATCAAAACTTTGTCAATTTGAACACCGACACAAGCAAAAGCAACCTTTTAAGATTCAGTATAGGTTGCGAGGATTACGAGGATATAATAAGGGACATAGATCAAGCTCTCATGAGCATAATATGAGTTAAAGAATATATGAAGTTAGTCTAGAGAAGATTGATCATCAGAACCTTCTATGATATCTCTTTTCAAAGGTTGAATTAAGTCAACAAGTTCATCCTTAACAAAGACCAAGTAGTAAGGAGTTGCAGTGTTGTTCTCACTGAAATTCAAAACCTCGTCAATACTCACCTCACTGACGATCTCATCATTGTACTTTCTGTAAAGATTTGACTTAGGATCGCGAATATAAATCCAATAATGTCCATAAGATGCCTGTCCTCTATGAATGAAAATTGCAAAAACGGTGTATCCAATATTTGTCATATTTTCAAATTGAACAGAAATCTTTGACTGTAATTGCTGTGATTCACTATCGATTGAAGCAATTTCACTATCTATTTTCGCAATCTGATCGCTCAATACATCGAAAATACTGCTGTCAATCAGTAACCCAATATCGTTTAGTACTTGAGACTTCAAAAACTGCCTGCTCGAATCAAGAACATCTCTGATGGAAAGGCCTTGATCATTTGGATGCGTAATCGCACGTTTCCGTTCAGCCAGTTCAGCAATTCTATGCTTCCAATGAAAAACCTCTTTTCTCTTTGAGATCAGCTCCGAATCAGTCGTTTCCATGTAGCGATCCATATATAGAGTTTCCTTGAAAGGCAGTGGTTCAGTTGACTTTACAGGAATAAGGCGCTCCCTATCGAATTGCACTCTTTGAATTTGAATTTGAAGTATGTTCGGTAATGATGTTATTGTCAACGACCGTTTGACCTCCTCATTGTCCAATTGAAGAAGATCCTCGGTAAAATAAGTGTCAAGCGCATCATAGATATCTTTCGGATGGTCTCCAATATTCACAATTAAATTCAAAAATCTCTCTTGTTTGGTTCTAGGTTTTGCAGAAGGAATCTCCTCCCTCGTTGTTGGGTCCACAGGGATAAGAGTCTGCTTTGTTTTACCATAAAACAACTCTTTCACAAAATCCAATTGCTCATTTTCTGAATCAAGTTTTTCTGGCTCTAGAGCACTCTCAATTTGAATTAAAACATTTTCTATGCACTCAGTCACATCCTGTTGTCTACCAATCTCAAGAGCGTTCTCTATTTGATCAGCACTGATTTTTGCTGTAGCAGCTGACTTAAGTTCTGACCTAAGTGCCCGCAGATCATTACCTGAAGGGTCGACTAGTTCCGCATCCTCAAGTGTTAGGTCAATCACTTCATCGTCATTTATAGATGTACCAATATCAGCAGAGATTCCGTCGTCAGCCATTTCAGTGTTTTTTAAAGAATCGTCCTGTTCCCTATCAGAGGCATCACTTTCATCCATTTTGTCGTCATCATGAGCTTCATCGTCTGCAAACTCAACTTCCTCGCTAATTGGGCTAAAAGCAAGGTAGGCCAGTTCCTTGGTAGGTTGAACACAGCGTTTGTTCTCATGTATCATCTTAAAGTAAAGATCCCGAAGTTGATACATGAACTGATATGACCTCTCTGTTTCTTTAAACCCAACTGTTCTTCCTCCAATTCTTCGGATCTTATATTTCTCATTGTTTTCAATCATATCCTTTCCTAAGGTCTTGTTGAAGTTTAATATTAGGGTTCGTAAAGGTTCTATGACAAAGTAATATTGTAATAAGGAATTCAAGTAGCAAGTGTTACCAATATTGTTCAATCCTGCTGGAGTTTTATCAACGGAAAGTAATCTTGAATCAACAATACCCGACTTCAAAAACCCTTCAATCAACTTGGACTTTCTAGCTTCTCCAATAACCTTCAAACAAGTCCAGATCTCCTGAAAGTTTACGCTATGTTCTTTATTGACCCTTTCTTGAAATATTCTAATAATTGAAGAGTCATCTGCATATTGATCGCAGCCAATTTTTTTATAAGCTTCTTCCAAAGAAGGAGCTGCGAGACTAAACTGGGGCATGTTTGAGTTTATGTAACTGACCAACAACATGCTCTTTCTGTGAACAGCGATAGTCAGCAATGCCCTAGCGTAAAGAGGATTGAGATACGTCGAATCCTCAGTTTTGAGTTGGCATGCAGTTATCAGAATATCATCATCTACAGAAGGGTTAGTTTCCAAAGCATCATAAGCGTCCGAAACATCAAACAATGGCTCTGTATCAAGAAAATTCCTTATGAGAGTACTTTCTCTATAGTTTCCAATCTTTTCTAAAGCTTCTCGTAAAGTACTTCGTTCATACTTGCTCGAGCTTAGAATCAAATTATTCTTATAAGCAATTATTAGTTGATCATCAGTTAAAGACGTAGCGATTTCGGGGTCAGATATGTCAAAGCCAAACTTCTCAAAACAACTCTTCAGCTCCTGATATCCTATCACACCTTGAGATCTCAGGGTGGCAACAAACATCGAGATGTCATGACTTTGTCTCGATGTTGCACAGTTCACCAGAGCATCGAAATACTCTGGTATATTATCAGGATTCAAAAGGGACATGGCAGTGTATGCATCAATTATCAGGCTATCCTTATAGTAGGAGCATGCACTAAGGATAGTAAGCGAGGAAATATACTGAAACTTTTCCCAGTTTTGAATTTGCTGGGCCAAGTCAGGTTCATCCAGAATTTTAAACACTGAGTGAAAATCGGAGCTGAAGGATGCCCTTATCTTGAAGTATTCATGTGGATTAGGAGCAAAAATCGACCCAAAATAAATGACCTCTGTGAGAGCACGAATGTAATAATCGCAGCCAACTTGGGTAAATTCCCCCAGGTCACGAAATTTAGGAGGTTGCAGTTCATCGTTTATGGACCTGAAAAATAGTTTCTTCGGCAAGAGATCCAAATCTAAATGAAGGTTTAGAACAATGGAATTCTTTGGTTTCAATGTCTTTATGTCGTCCACATCTAGATAACTAAGTGGACCTTTCAGTACTTTAAACAGAGTATTGAGGCACTCCAAAGTAGATGGGATTGGAAAATTGTCTATGTGATTGGTGTCTGGAAGCTGCGATAGATACGAAGAAACTCTGAACTGTATTTCCTCGCTCTCAAATTTCTTGAAATCATCATTGTCAAAAATTGAAGGATATACTTCCAAACGCATTATGGTTCCTGTTCTCCTGCAAACAAAATTAGCAGAATCCAAAATCTTTGGTAAAGAGTTTAACAGTACATCATTATTGTAGCAATCTTCTTCATCTTCACATTCACTTGTCAAAGCAGCGATCTTGCTGGTATCCAAAATTAGGTCATTCTTGTCTTCTTCAAAAAGATCATCGTCATTAAAGGCAAAAAATTCATGCTTTACCCTTTCTTCGTTTCCGTTATCCTTGATTCTAATCCTAAAATGAAATATCGGACTAGCAGGCAATGTCAGCTGCGAATTAGGAGCAATAAGACCGTCGATAGTCCATAAATTTCTACCATCTTTCAATTCGGTGCATTTGGGTGCACCCACAAACTCAAGGCTGGTGTGGGGAATCAGAGTTTGGTATCTTTTTGAAGGATTCTTCACCAACATACTGAGTCTGTCAGCATAGAACACAGGATCCTCCTCCAAAATCCCCTTGTGATAAACTCCTGGCTCTCCGACGGGACTGCATAGAAAGCAGGGGTCATTTCTCAGGTCGTCAAAAATTCTTTCACTGGTCTTATAGCATATTGCGTTAGCAAAATTGTATGTTCGTTCTGGTAACTTTGGAGGAACCTCAACAAAATATGGCGAGAACTCATCGTCTATCATCGAGTCATTGTCTTGTTCATTACTCGCAGCTTCCAAGTCTTCCTCCTTTATCTTTTCGAATACGTCATGTGTAGGGTACAACTCAGCAACCTCCCTTCCCTTCTGTTCCCTGTGTTCAGAATAGGCTGGAGGTGCTGATTCGTTATCCATAGTATGTATGTTTTGTCTATTAGACGCCTATGCTGGCGATTGCGGTGTCACCAAGACGATCAACAACTGTTCGAAAGATTTTAAAGAACCCTCTTGTCCTTTTCGCCTCCTGATAACTTAACTTTAAAGGATTTGGCTCGACGCGTCGGTAATTATTTCTAGGAACGTCGATTGACGCAGAATCTATCTTTCACTTTACACATCTTTCAGAATCTGGACCATGAGCGACTCTTGACACAGAGGTATCAGAACACTAGAGAACCAAATAGGTTGCAAAACGGTCTCCTTCGATATCTTGTTGCTATCTTTTGTATTATGAGTGATGAAAGTTCCACAGAGCCGATACTGCGAACAATTGGTGTCCAAAATAAATTGCAAGATGCTCCATCTGAAAAAGGACTGCTCTCACAAATGGTGAGTTCAAACCCTTATTTTACTGCTGGTGGAGGCTTAATGCTTTTGGGAGCTTCGCTTGCAGCTCTCAGAAAAGGTGTTGGCTCGGCTGCATCACTCGGATATCGCACGATGCTGGTAGATCTTGAAATTCGCAATAACGATAAGTCCTACTCATGGTTCCTACACTGGATGTCCAACTACAAAACTACTTCACGTCACTTGAGCGTACAAACAAAGTTCATACAACACTCAAACGGCTCTATTTCAACAGGATTCTCATTTGTGCCCGGTCCAGGTAATCATTGGCTCAGGTACCAAGGGGCCTGGTTCTATATCAAAAGAGAAAGATCGGAAAGAATCCATACTTCTGGAACACCGTTGGAAACTGTAACCGTCACCACACTATATCGTGATAGATATCTTCTTGCTAGAATTCTAGATGAGGCAAGAACCATGGCTATGAAACTTGCAGAAGGAAAAACAGTACTATACAAGTCATGGGGTCAGGAATGGAGACCGTTTGGACAGCCTCGTAGAAAAAGGCTCGTGGAATCTGTGATCCTCGATAAAGGTATCAAAGAGAGCATTCTTCTGGACGTTCGAGAGTTTCTGAAGTCTGGAAAGTGGTATCACGACCGCGGTATTCCCTATAGAAGAGGATATCTTTTGTATGGACCACCAGGATCGGGCAAAACAAGTTTCATCCAGGCCATTGCTGGTGAGTTAGATTACAACATAGCAATTCTGAATATCAGCGAACCAAACCTCACTGATGACCGACTTGGGTACTTGATGAACAATATTCCTGAGCGGACAATTTTGTTATTAGAAGATATCGATGCTGCATTTTTGAAAAGAGAGCTTAATAGAGAACAAGGTTACACAGCAGGAGTAACCTTCAGCGGTTTGTTGAACGCCCTCGACGGTGTCACATCCGCTGATGAAGTGATGACATTTATGACCACTAATCATCCGGAAAATTTGGACCCTGCACTTATGCGTCCGGGCAGAATCGATTACAAGGTATTGATCGATAATGCCAGCGACTATCAGATAGAACAGATGTTTTTGAGATTTTACAACAATGAATTGGATAAAGCGAAACAATTCTTGAATAAGTTCAAAGAACTCGAAATGCCCTATGTGAGCACAGCTCAACTTCAGGGGCTATTTGTGCAGTTCAAAGACAGCCCTGACATGGCTATCAAGAACATTGGCATTCTCAAAAAACCACACATGAACGCCTTTTTTTATGAGTGATCAACCTTTGAATCGCTTCATCATTTCTAATCCCGAATCTTGTAAATGCTTCAGCAATATTTCTGAGCTTGCATCCTCTTCCGACAACTCGTTTGCCCGAAGGACTAGTGCATTCATAAACCTTAAATAGTTCAAGTACATTATCAAATCCAACGATTTCTGTTTAAATTTGATAGTCTGCTTTGTCTTCAAAACTTTCTTATGTCGTTTACTAATCCCCTGATGTAATCCCATTGCTGCTGATGCACTGCCACAGATATGTCTTGATCAGCCCTAATCAAATCAACGACATCAACTGTTGAGGATCACACTCAACTCAATGTTTATATTATAATTTAAACATCTGTCGTACAAATTTATAGATACATCCGTGCACCAATTGGTTTTGGAAATTCCTTCAAGTCTTAATAGCAATTCTTCGTTTGTGGTCGGAAGTGAAGTTTGAATGGAATAGAGGGGCAAAGCAGGGCTTGAAGTAAGAGGATAAGTCAGATCTGCTCAATATGTTGAGGAGGCTCATCAAAAAATATGTTTTATTGCCTGAGCAGCCGTCGCAATTAACTCTTTTGGACTTTAAGTCAATCGATACTTTTGACAGAATCCAAACGACGTCTGATGAGTCTTTAGGTGGATACTCCACTGTACAGTTTGAACCACATAGAGAAGATGAAACAAAGGATATTGTGGCCCATTTTCATGGCAATCTGAATCTCAATTTACCAGCTGACACTAAGGTGAAGAAGTCGGGATGGGCGATGTTCAAGACTAAGAATAGACAAAAAAAATCCAATTCTGATCAATTTCGACCCTTCTACGTTTCCGAACGGTTTGCCAACTTTTGGTGGGATTTTTCACCGTATCATGTTCTTTATATGAGAGTTAAAAACAACACCCCTAGTCGAAAGTTTATGGTGAATATCCAGACTGATACTATGTCCAGAACAGATCTTTACCAACATCGATTGTTTTTACAGCCCATTGCAAGTGAGGAGGATCCGAGATGGCAAGATGTGTTTATTCAACTGGATGATTTTGTGTTGACCAATAGAGGAAAGCTCCAAGTGCAGTTTCAGGGCGAGTTTGAGAAAGACAGAATAAAAAGTATAGGTATATCGATTGCGGACGGAAAGTTTGGCAAGTACAGCTTGTTTGTGGATACTATTGAATGTCTAAGTGGAGTAAGCTATTACGTCAAATTGGGAGAGGCCAGAAACAGTAAGAAATCCATTGATGGTCCAAAGCTGAAGGAGTTAAATGGAAAAGAACATGTAAATGATCAACATTAAATGCACGAACTGAAAAAACTTACTATAAATACAATAAACGTTAGTTACAAGAAACAACAGAAAGAAATACAGAAAACGTGACAGTAAAAATGTCAACTCTTTCTTCTCTTTGAACTTCGACTAGTAGGCTCTATTTCCCTCTTCTCCCTAATAGTAGCGTTGACGGAATCTTCTGGACGGGAGCGAGACCCCGGTGCAGCGGACGAAGAGGGCTCCGAGGGTCCTGTGTTTGGATTCAGCAAGGAGTAAACTGTATTGGACGACCCTCCAGCTGTGCCACTTCCTGCAGTGGAAGTAGCAGGAGTGTTTGAAGGATTGGATGTAGAAGATCCTAACGAATTTGTATGCTGCTGATATCCGGCTGAAGAATTTGCATTTGCTGAAAGACCTGCAACATGAACACTGAAATAGCTGGATACTTGCTGATTAACTCCCGGTCTCTCAGCCCCTTCTGAGGGCACCTGCTGCGTCGGCTGGTGCTGCGTTGGAGAAGTATCAAATACAGGCGGGTGCGAGATGGAACTTGATATCTGAGACGGAATCGATCTAGGAGGATTGTTCATAGTATAGCGTCCCAGAGATCCTCGTTTCTCGTCGTGAGGCGTAGCAGGTTGCGAGCCAGTCATTGACCCTCCTCGTCTAAGAGGGCCTGAAGACTGTGGTTGTTGTGGTGTCGGCTGAACAGCAGGGCCTGACTGTGCACCACCTGGGTGCGGCGGCTGCGGCGGAATATTACCCGCACCAGCAGTAGCGTAAAATGGTAGAGAAGTAGCAGAAGATGACCTTGTATTTATCGTGTCCATAGACTGGTTTGACAGGGATTGTATGACTTGAGGCTGGGATGGGGGATGTTGCTGAGACAAAATACTACCTGGATGTTGTGGAGTAGGGGCTTGGTTGTTTGGCAAGCTGGGTGAGTACCTCCTTATAGGATTAGGCGATCCGGGGAATGGAAGCTGAGAAGGCTGCGGCGAATTTCTGCGCAGCTGTTGCGGAGGCACTGCATGCTCAGGATCTTGGAACTGTGGCGGTCCCCCTGGTGATTGCTCAATTGGAGCTGACGTTGCAACTGGAGCCGGATGCTGAGGTGTAATGATGGCAGGTGGTACAGGTTGCAAAGGATCAAACACAGACAAGTTTCTGGATTTATTTGAAGAGATGCTATAGCGAATATCTTTGTGAAGTACAGGGGGTTGTTCTTGTGTAAATCCATGCATGCTTGAAGTGGAGAGATGATGCTGATTTATAATAGGAGGTGGGTGTTGAGGATGCTGCTGGGAGAATGAAGGATGAGCTGAAGATGAAGGACCGGGGATCACAGGAGACATCTCATGATAGTATGGAGTGCCAACATCATAACAGCCAGGACCACTACTTGCCTGCTTCAATGCCATATCCCTCGAAGCGGACCTTTGTAAAACATTGGATTTAAATCTATCAAGATCCTGGAAAAGTCTTAGAAAGGTTTGCTCATTGTGTTGTTCTTGTGGTTTTGCAGCTATTAAATTAATAACATCTTTCAAAACGTCTATCAAGGACACGGAGTCATAGTTTGTTTTTGCCATTTCGTCTTTTATCACCTCGTACTTGTAGTTCAAGATATCATATTGTTTCAAAAGCTCATTGTATTGGCTCGCTAGTTCAAAAAACTTGTTATCCTTTTGCTGCATATGCTGGTACTGCGGATGGTTCATCGATGAAATCATTTGTTGTTGTAAGTATGAGTTTGTTAATCTTGCTTTCATTTCTACTTCGTCCTGTGCAGACGAGTCAATGAAATCCCCGGGACTGTTCGGATTATGATAATGGTAGGGAGTATAGCTCTGAACCTCGTTAACAGAGCTCTGGCTGTTGTTTCGGGCAGAAGGATTTGCAAGAGCCGTTGCCGTTTTTAAAGATGTTGCAGTAGGAAGCACTACGCCAGCACTTGTGTAAGATTGAGAAAGTGGTGTTTTCAGGTTGTGGATCTCTTTCTGAGATACAACATTCTTGAAAGATCTTCGTTTGATCTGGTTCAAACCTTCAAGATTGCCTTGCTTGAATGCACCAGAAGAATGTTTGAACTCCCATATTAGAGAGGAACCGTTCGACGAGCCGTTCGATCCCTTTCTCGACGTTGATAACACCTCAGTAGTCTGGTTTGGTGTTGTTGGAGCAGAAGCAACGTTGGCAGTTTCTTGAGTGCTGTAAGAGTCGTTCACTTTGTGGAAGCCATACATATTAAGTTGGCGTATGAACGAAGCAATATTTGCGTGCTTGAAGTAGTTACTGAGCATTTTGGAAAACTCTTCCGTCGGAATCACGTAGAAAGAAGTCTGATTCGCATGCCACCAGATAAGATGGTCCAGACTGTGATCCTCTAACATGGCGTACAACTTATGGATGAATGAAGCCGATTGCCCTTTGGATTTGTCGACAGAGAGTTCCTTAGATGGTTTTTCTATCTCTTCACTCCCTTCCAGCTTTTCTGGGTTTTCCGGGTTTTCTGGATCCACTATATCAGGTGAAGGCTCAGACATGTCTCTTTTAGGCTCCTCGGCACCAAGTTTTGGTACCACTAGCGAAGTCATCTCGCCAACAAAACCTAAACAGCATCCAAATGTAACTCAGAACTGCAGGCGATTATTCGCCCACTTGGATGCTCGCAGATGTATCAACTGCTATAACGATCTCGTAGCGCGCTTCTTTTGCGCTTTTCTTGCTCTTATGAGCTCACTTTTGGTTCTACAACCTGAAACAAGTCCTCTTTGTAGGCAAATTAACAGATAAAAAAACAACTGAAAATTTCGCTCAAACTTTTTCTCAGTCCAACTAAGCAGCTACTTGTATTGACCTTCTTTCGAAGTAATGATTCTTTGAAAACCACTGTAATGGACTGAGAAGACAGCCAATAACCTGAGATGTAAGATAACTTGAGAGGTTTTGTATGGCTCCGTAAAGGGGAGACTGAAGACCACACTCTCCAGAGGCGTTACTACATGCTCCTTCGAAATGCCGGTCAGGTCCGAACCTATATGGCCAAGACGTTCAGGAATGGACGGTTAAGATGGCCACTACAATCAGTAAGGCCAAATGGGGATATCATCTTGGCGCTGTACTCTTGTGAAGAGTAGCAAGGGTATAAGCGCGTCATGAATGTAGATTTGCCCCCCATAAAACGGCAGTCATATTTTCGTTAATGGCTTCTATACAATTTTGTTGAGGACCCTATAAGAATGGACCTCAAGACGATTAATGAAAGCAGAAAGCTTGTTGCTGCTTGCGGATCCCGAGCTGCTCAGTCTGAACCTCGAGTCGTATTTAGCAGCAAAACACATCTCCTTGAAGAAAGCCAACATTATGAGTGTGAAGTAGAACCGAACAGCCGTTGTCAAAACAGTCAAAGTAACCGTCATAAACACCTCATAACTCTCCGATGCTGACTGCGATGCTTTATCTGCAGCTGCTCGCACTAGTAGCCGCACAGCAGGGCTGCTGGAAATTCCAGCCTGGCTCTGGTCTGCAAACCAAAACCACACAAAGTAGCCCGTGAATATACAGCCAACAAGTGAGTCCAGCAGGTACAGCAGCACTATTCCTGAGAAGCGGTTGATTGTGGGCGTCTCAACACTTCGTAATCCGGCACCATAGCACACTAACACCGCGGTCGAGGAAACATAATACAGCCACTGGATCATATCTATTGGATGACCAGTTATTAGCGACAGCAACCCATATACCCCACACATTTTGTTGATGATTGCGTACAATAATATGAGTTCCACACCCGTATAAAGCGGCAGCACTCCAAAGAATTTCTACGAGCGTTAGCAATGTTTCTCAAAGAAGTATACGGTCAGTTTTCAGCAGTACTTACATGCGGTAAAGATTTGATAAATGCCATATTTTTGTTCAAGGGTGTTGACTTAATTATTTCTCGATTACCAGTTCGCCCTCTGGGCCCTCGTACTGCTTGATCTATACCAGTAAAGCATGTTAACCAGTTTATTACTGTGTAAAAGTCCTTTTATTTTGAACAGGATCATTCGGCTGCCAGAATAAATTCGTGTCCTAAAATTTTCAGGTTCTTTTATGTTAAAAGAGAGAGATCTACAACGAGGCTTGATAGAGTGATTTGGGCCCAAAGTCACAGTGGAAAGTCACAAAGAGGATATGCAGGTTGAAGATAATTCACGATTAAGTGATGAACTCGAAAATCTGCGGTTAGAGGTGTCGGATAGCAGTTATGATGAAGAAGATAGTGATGAAGATGTGCAGTTGCATACAAACTCAGATAAGAGTATGCAAGTATTGCGAGAGAAGACAGATTTGCTCGAGAAATACTCTCAAAAGATTAATCTCGACCAATACTTGTTTGCAAAACACAGAATAACTCGTGATAAGGCTGAAAGAGCGACGGTAGAGCAGGTTCTTGACCCGAGAACACTCAATTTTTTGTCAAAACTATTCAAAAATGGTACAATCACAAAGATCAACGGTTGTATATCGACAGGAAAGGAAGCAAACGTCTACCATGCGGTCAACGAAACGACGGGAAGGGAATTTGCTATCAAGATATATAAGACATCTATTCTTGTGTTCAAAGACAGAGAGCGGTATGTAGATGGAGAGTTCAGATTCCGCAATGCGAGAAACCAGTCCAATCCTAGAAAAATGGTGAGATTATGGGCCGAGAAGGAGTTCAGAAACTTGAAAAGACTTCATTCTAGTGGTATACCGTCACCAGAACCTATCGATCTCAAATCGCACGTCTTGGTGATGGAGTTTCTTGGTAAGGGCGATGGATGGCCCTCACCTAAATTGAAGGACTACGCGTTTCGAGATTTAGATGAAATTGTTCTTTTCTATCACAAAATGCTGGTGTATATGAGATGGTTATTCTGGAGGTGTAGGCTTATCCATGCTGATTTGAGTGAATACAATTCAATTGTACATAATGGAGAGCTTTATATTTTTGATGTGTCGCAATCAGTTCAGCCTGACCACCAAATGTCAATGGATTTCCTTCGAATGGACATCAAAAATGTTAATGACTTCTTTTCAAGAACTAAAAAAATCAATGTTCATCCCGAGAGACTGATTTTCCAATTCATCTTACTTCCCTGGTCTCAAGTTATCTCAGATGAATCAGTTGAGGAGGAATCATACGATGCCCTCGAAGGCTATTTAAACCGTTTGCCAATTAAAACGGACAGTGAGTTTCAAGATGATGAAGTTTTCAGATCTTTACACCTTGTGAGTTCACTCAATAATTTGGAGGAAAGAGACTTTGAGAAGTTTGCCAATGGAGATATCGATATATTACGAGAGCTTGTGAAGTCAGAAACTGTCGGTGATACCTCAGATTCGGAAAGTAGCGTTTACAGTGACGATTCAAGTTCTTTCGAGAAAATTGTGGCGCCAAAAGGTAAAAAATATGAAGATAGGGAGGAAAAGAAAGAACGAAAGAAGCAGACAAAAGAGGCTGCTAGAGAAAAGAGAAAGACGAAAATGAAGAAACATGTCAAGAAAAAGCTACTTAAGAAGGGTAGTAATAAATAATTGAATAAAAGTTTAATAATATCGCGTTCAAACACTTCCCCCAGAATTTGATGCACCACCTAGTATCCCTGCCATCTCAAGAAGTGCCTTTCCGTCATCCCAGTTCATAGCGTTTAGCTTCTGTCGGGCCTCTGCTTCTCTGCGCTCCCATTCCCACTGTTTTTTCTGCTCCTCTATCTCTTTTTCTGACCCACAGCCCCAAACCTCAAGATTGATGATTTGAAGATTGATTTCGTACTCAGGAATATCTCCCTCTTCAGTGAAAATAGACCCTGTTGCAAATGTTCCTGGAACTGCCAGATGTCTAAAGTTGGCAATTTCCATACCTGACTCCACAGTCAACGAAACCTCGCCAGGCTTGTACAGTTTGACCCTATTCTTGACTCTAGGTGGGACACTCCCAAATCCGAAGCCACCTCCTAACGTACTGAAGTAAGCAAAATTGGAGGAGTGGCCCGATGTCTTGAAAAGAACCTGATGAGGCGTAAGTTGTGCAATTAATATGTCTTCATCGCCAAAGCATTCAACATTAGAAACTTTCCAAGGTCTGCTAACATAAACCATGAAAGTGACTGGTTCTTCCAGTTCCTCATTCGTCGATGCGAGCGAGGCAGAACCCGCACTAGCTCGATGGAACTTAGGAAACTCAGACAGGAATGAAGCAAACTTTTTGTTTTTTACAGCATCGTCGCTGTGCAGCTGCTTTCCTGACAAAAATAGTACTGTTGGAGCGTTCCATTTAAATATTTTTGACTCCATGGAACGCATTGAAAAGCCGTTTTCAGAGCCAATGTATAGTTTTCTGAGTCGGGTGAATACCAGCTCGCTGGGCAAGATAGTGGATAGTTGGGAAAGCATGGGCTTAGTAAGAATTCTTGATTCTTCGAAGTTGGGAAATAGAGGTTTAGTATTTGAGATAGTTCGTGAATCATAAAGAATCGCATTTAGATAATAATGTAGAGGATTTAATAAATTAGGCATAGTTCCATTCGCTGTCGATGTTCCAATGATTTTTTCAAAGACTGAAAACGCAATGAATGATGAGCTGAGCGAAGCTGCCGTGAGCTCAAGATCAAAAGAGCGCAGTATATTCCAAGCTTTTGCTTCATAACGCGACCAGTTATGCGCACCAAAGTCAAAATGTTTTGCAAGTGGCAGTACACTATTTCTCTCTATGGATATTTCAGCGATCAGCAGTAAAAACGTTATCAGTCGAAGCATATCAGAAGCAGGGAGAGGGTATTGCGTTATCTCAATCCCGTCAAGTGCTTGCACCATTGGAACCAGGCTCCATTGAACACGCTCATTGTTCATCACGACATCGACCACTTCTTCCTCATTGTATACAAAAGCGCTTTTTTCTTTTTCAGAAGAGTGTGGGGTCGGAAAACGATAACTGAAGGAAAGAAACAGTATCATGTAAAAAAGTCGAATATTACCTGAAAAGAGCTCGGAGTACCTCTCAGCGCTGAGGATTGATATACTCTTGATGAGACCCGCAATCTCAATGGACTCAGAAGAGATCGCTTCTGGGTTCCGCTGAATCCGCTTGAAATTGGGGAAAAAAGAGATGAATTTAAGTGAGTTGAAGAGTAAGTTGGAAACAGGGAGCTCATTTGGAAGTTCTATGAGACCAAATAGTTCTTCTCGCGTTACCACCGTGTCTGCCATCAATTTCTGAAGCTTGAAGTTCGACTTTAGTGTAAAAAGCTCGATCGGTTTCAATTGTCTAGTTGCCTCTCTTATAAAGTGCTGCTCGACAGAATGTCTACTTATTTTTCGCTCCGAAAACTTGGTTTCTGTCGCATTTGCCTCATTTTCTGTTCCTAAATTTTGGCCCATGATCACTTGTATAAATACTGCAAATCCTCTGTCTTACTTCTCTTGATTGTCAGGCAGCTTAGACACCCGATGCAGTCTTCACAATGATTGCGATAGCAGTATTGAATTGTGTGCTGAGTTATATTAAAAATATGGGGTTGGACACCCGTGCTGTATACTGGCAGAAATTTAATTTTCGGGGATCAAATTTTTTAACTTATAAAGAGAAAGGAGGAAGATTAAGCAGCTTTGAAGTGTGGATAAAGAAGATCAAAGGGCCCAAATATCTACATATAGAGAAGAGCTGATAATGGGGAAAGGAATTTCAAAAAAGGATTCGAAAAAGAACGAAAAAAATAAAGCCAAAAGCTCGGAATCTGAGGATGTTTCAGTGACGCATGATCCAAGATTTTCCAAAGTGTATAGTGATCCTCGGTTCAAGACACCGAGAAAGAAAGATCTAAGGGTAAAAGTGGACAATCGATTCACCAAGGAGGATTTGGGAATTGATAAATCATCTGCAAAAGTCGACAGATACGGTCGAAAGCTGCAAAAAAAGAAGGAAGATGAGAGTAATTTCGACAAATATTACACCGGTGAGAGCGATAACGAGCCAGAATCTGCAGAGGACACTTCAGTTCTCGACAGGGCTCGAGGAATAGGACTCTCAGAATCCAGTTCAGAGGAAGCGTCTGACTCTGAGGAGTCTGATGAGTCGGAGATTGAGGAAGAAGAAGAATCGGAACTCGAGATAGAAGAGGAGGCTCCACCTGAAGGGACGCCCACCAGCATATTTGCTGCAGTGAATATGGACTGGGATAACTTGACTTCCGCAGATCTGATGGCTGCGTTCATGAGCTTTGTTCCTAAAGATGGTCGCATTCTGTCTGTTACTGTGTATCCGTCGGAATTTGGGAAACAGAGAATGCAGCAAGAGGAGCAAGAGGGTCCTTCTAGAGAGCTTTTCAAGAGCAAACATGCGCCGTCTGACTCAGACGACTCAGATATAGATGAAGGACACTTGGATATAGAAAGTGCGGCCAAAAAATTATACGAGGAAGACGATGGAATTGATTACAGTTCGAAAGCCTTGCGTGCATATCAGTTGCAGAGGCTGCGTTACTACTACGCCATTGTGCGCTGCGACTCTGTTGACACAGCCCGCAGCATATACGAAAATTGTGACGGCACGGAGTATGAGTCCACAGCAAACGTTTTTGACTTGAGATACGTTCCCCAGGAGATGGAATTTGACGAAGAACCAAGAGACACCTGTACCGAGGTACCTAATAACTACAAACCGAACCTGTTCACTACGGATGCGCTGCAGCATTCCAAAGTGAAGCTGACATGGGACGAGACTCCTGCAGAGAGGGTGTCGAAAATGACCCGAGCACTATCCCGTAAGGAGATGGAGGATATGGACTTTAGCGCTTATCTTGCGTCAGATTCTGAGCACGATGAGGACGAGGCCACAAAATACAAGAAGCTTGTTGGCGAAGCAGACATTTTCAAGGAGAAGAAAAGCGACGACATCGATATGGAGATCACTTTCACTCCCGGTCTTGAAGAGAGGGAGAAGGAGGAGAGTAATAAAGAGGAGACCACTATCAGTGCTCTGCGTGAAAAGGAAAAAGAGAGACGAAAGAAACGGAAAGAAAAGTTGAAGGAGCTCAAGAAGGCCTCGGAGGAGAAGCAAAAGGAGGCCAAGGTGCACAAGAAGCACAAGAAGCACGACGAGTCGGTGCAGGACGAGGGTGACGGGCATTTCCGTATGAAGGACGTTCTCAAGGCCGAGAAAGCCAAGAAGAGAAAGAAGGCCGGTGCAGTGGCCGTCGACACCGATATTCGCATTGAAGAGGGAGATGATCGATTCAACGAGATTTTCGAGGACCATCTGTTTGCGATCGATCCAAGTAACACCGAGTTCAAGAAGACTACTGTGATGAAGAGTTTACTAGAGGAAGGAAAGGGAAGGGCCAAGAGCGGTCATGACAAGTCCCACTCTTCGGACACTGCTGCCAAGACATCCTCTCTGAATCATCTTGCAGAAAAGATCAAGCGAAGAAAGCGTCATTAGTGGTCCTTCTATAGTACTTTTATAGACTAAGCATCCTATTCAATCACACTTCTCTTGTAGTTGAGATGAAAACCACAGTCACTGTGGCTGGTGATCTGTGGCTGGTGGTATGAGGCGTGTTTGTGACACGTTTTTGAAAAATGACAGATGACGCGTGTCGTCTTTTAAGAGGAATCAAGCGACATGGGAATTATAATACAAAGAGATGGATGGTAGAGAAGTTCAGTAGGTTGGTTTAGAAGAAGCGCGGTGGGACAAGTTAAGCCAAAAGCCAAGAGTAGGGAGACAAAGATGAAGTTTTTCATTGTATCTTTGGCTTTGTTAGTCACTTCGGTGGTGAATGGACTGCACTTTTATGTGGACACGGACGAGACGAGATGCTTCTATGAGGACCTACCCAAGGACACCATTGCGGTGGGGAAATACGAGGTGTATGAGCTTGATTCGGGCTCGGGAGAGTTCGTGGAGGTGAACAACTTGAAAGTGGAGATCACGGTGGACGAGACGTTCGATAACAACCACCGGGTGGTGTCGCAGAAGAACTCGCCTCTAGGAATGTTCACCTTCACCTCGTACAACTCGGGCGAGCACAAGTTCTGTCTGACTCCAAGACACACTGACTGGTCCCGTAGAGCAAGACACCGGATCTTCTTTGATCTGGTGATCGGTGACGCCAAGCCGCTTGTTGATTCGAAGAGAACAGGCGATATCAACTATCTCACCTCCAAGACCAATGAGCTCGTGACAAAGCTGCAGGAGGTGCGTAGGGAGCAATCACTTTTCAGAGAGAGAGAGGCCATTTTCAGAGATGCGTCTGAGTCTGTGAACTACCGTGCCGTAAAATGGACCCTTCTACAAATGATCGTGCTTGTTGGTACTTGTGTATGGCAGCTCAGCTATCTGAAGAGCTTCTTTGTCAAGCAAAAAGTTGTGTAATCCTCTGATATCTTTGTATTCATATATATAATCATTTTGCATTGCTTTCACTCCGAAGAAAAATTAATCATGATGGAAAGGAAATGATTTATCTCTTTATGTATAATGGCTGCTAGTAGCGGTATGGCGAGCTTAGATCAACACGTTTGGCAGTTCAAATAACTGTAAGCGATGAACTTAACGAAAGCAGAGCTGTTGCGACAAGTGGAGGAACTCAAACGGGAAAATGAGCACTTGAAAAGCAAAATTGACCAAGAAAACGCTCCTCCCACTGCGTCAACTTCGTCATATCCCTTCACTTTAGAAGAGTATCGCAGATATGGGCGCCAGATGATTGTCCCTGAGATGGGCATAAAAGCTCAGAAGGCTTTGAAAAAGGCCAAGGTATTGGTGATTGGTGCTGGAGGATTAGGTTGTCCAGCTCTCCAGTATTTAGCCGGTGCTGGAGTAGGCACCCTTGGAATCGTGGACCACGACACCGTCGAGATATCCAACCTCCATCGCCAAGTGCTTCACTCCTCTGATAATGTCGGAACAGCCAAGTGTGAGTCTGCGAGAATCGCACTTTCGAAGCTGAATCCTAACATCAAAATCGAAACCTACTTTGAGTCGCTCTCCACTCAAAACAGTTTTGATATCGTCGAGTTATACGATATAGTGCTGGATTGTACGGACACACCCGCTACACGATACCTCATCAATGATACTTCGGTTTTGCTAGGGAAAACGGTTGTTTCTGGATCAGGATTGAAAGCGGAAGGTCAGTTATCTATTCTCAATTTCCGCGGAAAAGGGCCTTGCTATCGTTGTTTCTATCCCCGTCCGCCTCCTGCCAACCAAGTAACATCATGTGCTGATGGTGGTGTGATTGGTCCTGTTATAGGTATTATGGGTCTAATGATGGCTCTCGAAACCATTAAAGTCATTTCGGGGTTTTATGATTCAGAGTTCCAACCTTTTCTTAGTATTTACTCGGGATACCCCACACAACGTCTTCGAACTTTCAAAATGCGTAACAGATCAGGTCAATGTGAGATCTGCAATGCTGAAACTAGAGTGATAACTAAAGAACGTATCCTGTCTGGCTTAGATTATTCGGCTTGGTGTGGTAAAGCGAACTACGAAGTTCTGTCAGACAACGAGAGGATATCAGTAGAACAGCTTCATAATCAAATAGAGAGTAAGAATGATTCCGTGGTGTTAGATGTGCGCCCGAAAGAGCAGTTTGATATTGTGAGTTTGCCAACTTCTAAGAGCTTTCCTTATCATATTTTGTCTAAGAGCAATTCAATCGAGGAAATCATTCCTGATTACAGTGACCAGCCAATCTACGTAATTTGTCGATATGGAAACGATTCCAGGTTAGCGGTAAGATATTTGAAAGATAAGCTACATATAGATAATGTGTTCGACGTGAAAGGGGGACTGGCCCAATGGTCAAAAAGCATCGATAAATCTTTTCCTATATACTAGCACATAATGTACATAATTAAGCTGGAGCAGCGCTCACCAGTTGTTCAATGACAACAAGCCCATTGGCAAAAGAGCATGATATCAAGCTGGATATGCTCGCAGAGTCGATGAAGCTGCAGCTTGTAACATTGAGACGGTTGTCATAAATGGCTTGGCTTTCTATCTCTTTCGACTCCACAGAGACAACGGAAGTCAGATCGAGTCTAAATTTGTCTTGTTGAACATCCATTTTCATTATCCTCACCGATGCTGGAGGCACTCGCATCTTCACAGAACTGTGAAGTCTTCTCATTTGATTATATATGCGTATCGCGCCATTAGCATAACCCACTAAAAATATGGTGCTATAGTTGGACAGACCAACAGAAAAAACTGGATTGTCATCCCAAAGATTCAGTTGAACGTTGCCTTCTATATCTCTCTTACTGATAAATTTCGGCTGTCGCGTTGAATCGGCGTAAATGAAACCATCCATTAGAGCGGAGTATTGAACGTGCACAGCTGGGATACGATGCTTTTGCGATTCGGCAACAACTTTCATATTATTCAAATCTATCAAATAATGAAAGCAGTCAGCGCTGGAAAGTAGCACTATTCTGCTTGAATTTGGTGTGAAAAGTCTATCACTGAACGTTGAGGTAACTGCTAGTACGCTCCCTATTTGAAGTGGGTAAATATAGTAAGGTTTTTCAGGTTCGCATATATTCACTTCTGCTATTGCACCGTCAGTCAGTCCAAGTATCAAAGATGATTCTGATGTCCAATCGCACGATAGAATGCTGAAACCTGGGATGGTTATTTTCACTGATGCCGCTATCAGCTTCGAGAATCTCGCCAGCTCCAGAAATGATTGATTAACCTTCAAGACTCGAACTGACCCATCTTTGCAGACGCATGCCAGCAAGCTTTCGCCTTCGTCGGCCGAAAGTAGCCACTTCATAGAAGTGATCGCACCAAAAGGAATAACAGTACTTTTCTTAAGCTCGACTGTTTGAGCGTTCAGATCCACCTCGTATACAAGCAACCCTGAATTATAGCTGTAATTGCTGGAAAGAGCCAACTCTTTGCGAAGAGACGTAAATGACGGATCCTGTGCTATCGTGGAAACAAACAAGTACTGTTTTCCATTGATGATTTTATTGAACCACGAAGACACTAGAGGAACACCCCCAGTACTTACGGTAAACCCAGTTCTGTAGCAATTGTTCTCGGGAAAGGGTAGAGTGTCTCCACAAACAAGGGAATTTTCTCCTATGTCGTTGTTATAGCCAAACTTGACTGTCTGTGTTAAAGGTACAGCGCTCAGAAATTCTTCTCTTGTAATAACATCTTCCTCCACTCGAGGTAAGCTCATATTGGCGAGTCCTAATGGACAGAATTCATAATTGGCGATCAGTTTGTTGTTAAAATGGAAAACATTCGGTTCTAACTGGTCTCGTGCAAGAAGAAACTTCTTGGCATAACTAGCGTTGAGTGGATGAAAGTGGAACACTCTTGTTTCTCCTTGATGTGATACTCTTGCACCCTGTTTGTGATTCCATGAGTTCGTTATCAATGGTGTAACCTCTGAGAAGTATTCTCGGTCCAGCTTTAAGTAGTATTCGTCGTCTAGCACATCGGGGACAACGTGCTTCTCTTTCTTGTCCAACGGGGGAACCCAGCCTTTTGGTTTCCTTCCTCTTGTTTCTTTTCGGGAAGGAGTAGTTTTCGCAGTTGCATCTTCTTTTGGCCCTGTTTTTATCTCGTTTGTTGCGTTCAAAGAATCCTCTGTTGACTTTTTAGAAGGCATATTTTCGTGTTCAGTGTCTCTTTGTGGCAGTTTAATGCACCAATTTTCGAAGAAACGCACACTCTGTATTATAGGCGTTCATACAACACGCGAATCGCACCATCTACTGTTATACTCACACCAAATACGATAATCTTCAGCCCCAAAGCCAATACAAGCCTAAAACATTTTGCAAGTCTAAATCTAACTTGAAAAAAAGTTCTATTTATTTCAGTTAAAACAACTATACCACTTTAACCAACGATTCAAATAAGGAAAACAACTCGTATAGAGTGTCTAGGCAAGACTTTTGAGAGCTTGATCAAAGTCAGCAATCAAATCTTCTACGTCCTCGATTCCAACACTTATACGGAGTAAAGTATGTCTGACATTTGGATCAGACATTGCTCTCCATTCAACTAACGATTCAACTCCTCCCAGAGAGGTCGCATGATGGAATAGCTTCAATTTGGAGGGTAATTGTCTGGCAATTTCCTCGGATTTCACATCGATCGCAAAAACCGGAGAATGACCGCCTTTCATCTGCTTCTTCACAAACTCTTCTGTCTGCAAAGATGAATGATGAACAGCGTCTAGAACCGCGTACTTGTCCTTATTGGAAACCAAAAATGTAACCAGCTTTTCTGCATTCTTGCTCTGTCTTAAGATACGGATTTCGTAGGTTCTTAGCGATCTCAACAACAAGTAACTCTCCAAATTGGCGATGTTTGTACCCAAGTAAACCCGGTCTTGTAGAAGCTGTGCTTTCACTTCGGGTTTCTTGGTAACGAGACAGCCTGCAAGCAGATCTGAGTGACCTCCAAAGTACTTGGTCCCAGAGTGAAGAATCAAATCCACTCCAAAATCAAATGGTTGTTGCAGAGGAGGAGGTGCAAATGTAGCATCAACAATCACATAGGCACCTTTTGCGTGCGCTTTTGCCACATAGAATGATATATCGTGGGCTTTTCCGAACGGATTTTCCGGGGTCTCGAGATGAAGAACATCACCCGGCCCCAATTTGTCGTACTCATCCAGCCCCACCTGTTTGAGTCCCTTAGTTCTAGTGAACAGATTGGCTACCCCATGGCAGCCGTGGTACCCATCACCAATTGCAAGCACTTTAGGATTGAGGAATGTTAGGGCAGCAAAAAAGGCCGACAGGCCAGAATTGTACACCACCACCTCTCCATCAAGCACCTGCGAGAGCAACGTCTCCGCTTTGGAGGAGTTTGGGTGAGACACTCTAGAGTAGAAGGGATTGACACTAGAGATCTTGCTGCTATCAGCTTCTTTTGCGATCACCAGTTGCGATGGGTCTTCATTGTATCTGAAGGTAGTTGTGACATTGATAGGTTGAACCACGTCAGGCACCCTCTGAAATACCTCGTCATCGGCATGTATAAGTTTAGTATTGATTCCAGTCATGATAGTATGAGATCTTATTCAATTTCAAACGTTTCTGAATGGCCAAACGTTCATTTTGTGTCTGGTTCGCGATTTTGTTGATAAGAACCTATCTCTCTTCCACTTAAATACAGCTGGATTCCCCAGGACTGGGTAATGCCGCAGAACAGGTTTCTGTTCTGTTGCAACCTCTCATCATATGTCGAAGAGCGCCACAACAATGTCGAAATGTTGGTGCAGAGATGTGTGGCGCTCTGGTGCAGAGGTGCGAAAATTTTAAAAAATAATCTGATAATGAGATCCAGGAGCTTCAATAGAAAGAAGGGAGTGATTGAAGAATGGAAGGGCTTTGTATCGAGATCTGAGGGCCGTTGGAAGGTTACTATCCACCGATATAGGCTGCTATTGTTTGAACTGTGATTTATGTTCCACAATGAGTAAAAATAAAGAACGAAAGCGTGGCTCAAAAGCTAAATCTCGGAGAAGAGCTTTGGATGCTCTGGAGATCGCAGAGAAGGAGACAAATGGTGCAAGTACAAGAGGAGGTCACGATTTAGAGGACTCTGATAGTGCTATAATGCATGCTGGGGAAGACTTTGGAGAGAATGACGGGAAGAAATCGTTTGAAGATGAAGAATTGGACTCTGATGAGGCGCTTGGTTCTGAAGACGAGTATGAGATCCTGGAATCGAGAAATTCAAAGGGCGAAGCTCACGCTGATGAGGGATACAATAGCATTGATGAATCAGAATTGATTCCGTTATCTGAAGTATGGGATCGAGACGATGCAAACTTGAAAAAAAGCGGCAATGACCAGGAAATAGTATTCGACAATGACAGAGAACTTTCTGAAGAGAGCGAGAGTGATGCGTCTTCAGAAGAAGAGTCGGAACCTGATTTTTTGGAATCCATGTCTGAAGATGAGGAGGCTCCAACACTAACGAATGTTATTGGTTCTTTGAAAGCAGGCCAGCCTGAAGTTTTGCGCGCGAAAAAAGGTCTGGTGAATGATCGTATGGAGGAAAATGAGTTCAGATTGCCGACATCTGGTAAAAAGTTAACTATAGCCGAAATGATGGGTGACATAGATGGTGACGAGGTGGCGCTCTTGGATGTTGATGCTAAAGACAGAACAAATTCCAAAACGTTATCTGTTCCACTACCTCAACGAATTCAACAGAGACAAGAGAGAAAGGCAGCTTACGAAATTCAGCGAGAGGAGGTCGAGAAATGGACAGACACCATCCAGGCGAACAGAAGAGCGGAAGTTTTGAAGTTTGACTCCAACAGGGTTGCCAAGCTCAATAAGGCTTCTTCGTTTCAACCTGTTGAGAAACCCCTAACTGAATTGGATACCAAATTGAACGCTCTTATTGAGGTTTCTGGTACAGAAAGTAAGAAAACCGAAGACTTGTTTGAACAGATAGAAGCAGCGCATCTCTCAAAAGCTGAATTATCCAAACGAACTAATGAATTGAGACTCATGCGCGAGCTGATGTTCAGGGGTCAGAGGGATTCAAAAAGGCTGAAGAAAATCAAGTCAAAAGTTTACAGGCAAAAACTCAGAAAAGAGAGACAGCGAAATCAGGAGATTGTTGAAGGATCGGACGTGGAGGATGAGGATGCGGACTATAAGAGAGTGCAAGAAAGAATGAACCTCAAACACAAAAATACTTCACAGTGGGCCAAATCAATGATAAGAAGTGGTTTGTCAAAAGACAAAGAAAGCCGTGATGAGATGGAGGAGATGCTAAGACAAGGAGAATATCTCAGAAAGAAGCAGTTAGGCCTGAGTGATGAAGAGGATGAGAGAGACGATAGGAGTCTCTCTGAAGTTCAGGAGAACACCACACGGGTTGATAATTCGGGTAGTTTGACGATTGGAAAGGGAGTAATGGCCATGGATTTTATGAAGAATGCGGAGAAGAGAGAGAAGTTACAAAATATCAGAGAACTCGATGAGTTGAGGAGATTGGAAGACACTGAGTTTACGCCAAATGAAGAAGATGATAAGCAGTCTTCTCTAGCTAGTGCAACTCTCAATGATGGAAGACGAACTTATACTCCTGGTGCAGTGCAGATGGCTGAGGATGTCAGAGCCATGAATCAAGAATATCTGGAAGAGATCAAGATTGATGAAGCTAAATCTCTCGAGAGTAAGGTAATCGAAAAGGCAAATGCTGTGAAGCGCCGCGCTGAACGTCAACAAACAGCTGAAGCAAAAGAAGAGAGGAATCCATGGTTGGATGATGGCTTGGCTTTTAGCCAGGGCGCCAAGAAAGTGAAAGTAGTGGACGAATTTTCTTCAAAATTAAACAAGGCCACAGCTAAGATTGGTAAATCTTCCAAAAAACGGACTAGCTCAGATGCAGACCTAGATGAAATAGCGATCAGTACTTCAGTTACGTTACCAATTGGCGATTCTGATAATGAATATGAAGGCGAGGCAGAGAATGCAGACGACGTTCATATGTTCAAACAGAAAGATTTAATCAAGCAAGCGTTCGCAGGCGATGACGTGATTCAAGAGGAGTTTGAACGTGAGAAAGAGGATCTTGCACGTCAAGAAGGTGATCAGGAGGTTGATTTGACACTGCCTGGTTGGGGTGAATGGTCAGGTGCCGGAAAATCAGGAAGACCTCGTAGAAAAATTGTCAAGACCATCAACGGTGTTGTGGCAAAAGACAAACGAAAAGATAAAGGAAAGGCCAATGTTATCATCAACGAACGGGTGAACAAAAAGAGCACAAAATATCAGGCAAGCAGTGTCCCGTATCCGTTTGAGACAATGGAGCAATACGAAAGATCCCTTAGAATGCCTTTAGGTGTTGAATGGACAAGCAGAGATACTCATCAGAAGCTAACAATGCCCCGTGTAGTAGTGAAGCATGGTAGTGTTGTTGATCCGTTGAAGGCGCCGTTTAAGTGACTGATAAAAAGTGACATGTTATAAAAGACCTGTAATAGTTTACTCATTAATACATTTATAAGTGGTGATTAGCGGCTCCTAAACTATAGTTTTTTCCCTTCTATGTAACAAAGTAAGCAAAATGCTGAAGAATCGTAATAGTCTCACTTCAATACAAACTTTCAACACTGTTGATAGGGTGTTCAAGTTGCTGGATGAAAATGAGGCACAGTTGCAGAGCGTGCTAGCTAGGAGAGCCGTTCGAAAACAGTCAAGCTTTGTTTCTGTGAGCGATACAGCGAATTTATTCACAGTTTACGAGACTGTCTCTGAAAAAAAGAGCTTGGTTGAATGGTTGTTCAAGAGCTTGATGGATTTTTTCTTTCGTAATGGTTCACAGGTAAAGCAAACAAAGGAGAACTTATATGGAGGAATTCAAAAAACGGGAGTTTTGACAAGTCTAGAAGATTCTTTTGATTCCGATAGACTAGCTTTTTAGTGTTAGTAGTATACATGATGTTCTAAATATATCCAGCTTTTTCTATAGTGCTTGTTGCTACTGATTATCCTTATCCTACCTAGAAGTAGTTGATATACACAACATTTTTCCTGTCGTAGAAAAATTTCACGTGACATCCAATTACGCTTATCATGTAAAACGCGTCTTCATATTGTACTAATACTTGTGAACATGCTTTTTGATACATTTTTTAGTAGAGCAGGATAGACATGAGGCAGATGTCGAACGTCTCCGAAGAAACTGTTATCACATATGATAAACTGAAATCATTTGTTGAAGCTCAGATCAAAACTATAAGAAAACCGCTGACATTAGATAAATCTCTTCGAGAATTTGTGGAGTCTCAGAGTGACTTGGATCCTCAGAATGGAATCACCGAATCAGAATTGAAGAAGCTCATAACATCAGTCAATAAGCTACTTTCGAGGAGATATGGCTATTTCTTTCATAAGCAATCGGAGCTCCAGATACTTCAACAAGTTCTTAATAATGAGTCAGACTTGAACTCCGAGAGAAAGCTAAGTCTGATGGGATTAAATGAGATTCTTTTGAATTTTGACAATAATCGATTACCTGACCTGAAGGGAAACTATGCAGAAGAAGAGGAGGAAGAGGAAGAGGAAGGCGTCAACAATGTTAATTTGAATGGTTTGATGCAGGTTAAAGAAGCCGAAATTCTTAACATGATCAACGAACTACCAGAGCCTGAGTTGTTCAATAACACCGATTCTTCCCTTACTCAAGACTACGAGGCAATTAAACAAAGTCTTTCTACCAATCGGGAGCAGTTGCTTATGATGCGCAAGAAGATTGCACACTATCGCAACCTAAGACGCAAGCTAAGCGATCTTATCGAACCAGGACCTGGTGATGGTGAGAATACTCTTCAAAAAAACTTGATTCTCAATTCGAACGACCAGTTGGTGAGCGAAATATCCAAAACACGGATCCTTCTGGCAATGGTTCTCGATAAGCTTTCTGATGAAGGAAAGAAAACGTTTTTACGGAAGAAGCTGGATTATATAGTAGAAGATTTGTAATAACTTGAGAGTTAGTACAGAAGTTTTATTAGAGTCTTATCTAAACTAATAGTTTTTGCGTTTAGTCGAACAAGCCGAATCCCATGTCATCGTCCTCTTCTTCCTCAGCCTCTTCTTCCTTCTCTTCCTCAGCAGGAGCAGCACCACCGGCAGCAGCACCAGAGGAAGCGGCAGCAGCAGGAGCAGCACCACCGGCTGGCATTGATGCAAGCTTGGTGGCACCCTCAGCAATAAGCTCCTCAGTCGATTTGCCTTCTAGAGATGATAGTAGTAAGTCAAGCTTGCTCTGTTCGACTTCAACACCTACTGACTCTAAGAGAGTAGAGATATCAGCAGCAGAAGGGGAAGCTTTTCCACCCTGTTGGAGCAAAAGGTATGCAGCTAGGTACTTCATTTCTTCGCTTCTTTCTTTCAAATTTCAAGCGATGCGTTGAACAGGCTCTAGAATAATCACTTTTAAGCCGTGGTTTGACAGCAGACTATCCCTTGACCTTCCAAAAGACCTTCAAGACTCTTCTTCAAAGCTTCCTTCTACAGTTTAGAAATATGAAAAATTTCAGAGGAAAAATTTTCCTCGTCGGCAACCACTCAACCACGTCACGTGACTAAACAATGACAAGACACCTCAAACCGGCACTAGCCACAAATAGTGGCTAGTATATATTTCAGTGGCTGGTGCAAGTTGCACTGCCTGAATTGCACTGTCGGAAACGATGATGAAAATAATACACTACAAAACTGCGTTCTATGGTGAATAGCCAGTTGGTAATCGTAAAGGAACCTTTCTGGCACTTAATGGTGACCATAATGGTCCAGAGAAAGTTGTTGGTTCGATGACTGAAGAAGCGAGCACAGCGTTGTCGTTGGGAATGGAGGAGCAGAGGCAACGAGATATTGTGACTGAATCAATAAAAGAGATTATCGTGGGATCGATCTCTGGGGCGATAGGAAAGGTGGTTGAGTTTCCTTTTGACACAATAAAAGTGCGACTGCAGTATTCACAGACGCTGGAAAAACCTCTTTTTAGCTCAACGCTCGACTGCATCCGCCAGACTCTACAAAAGGAAGGTATTTACAACGGGTTCTACAAGGGGCTTCTATCGCCTACGATTGGTGCTTCTCTGGAGGTTAGTTGTCTGTTTTTCAGTTACAGACTAGCGCAAGATATGATAAACATAATGCGAGGAAATAAAGTGGGAACTGAAATCTCGATGAGTGAGAAACTTGCGTGTGGATCGATGAGCGGAGTGGCTACAAGCTTCATTCTTACTCCGGTTGAGCTGGTTAAATGTAAGATGCAGGTCGATAATTTGAAACGTGGCGCCATACAGGAGACGTCACTGAGTGACGTAATACGCAAAATCTACCGAGAGAATGGCATTCTAGGCTTTTGGAAGGGCCAATCCACAACACTAGTGCGTGAGGCAGGAGGATCCATGGCGTGGTTTGGATGCTATGAGTACACTTTGGCTTGGTTCAAGGGTGATGAAGGTGCCAATCACCGATTTAAGGCTCACGAACTGTTGATTGCAGGCGCAATGGCCGGTATTGGTTATAATGCGTCCTTATTTCCAGCAGATACGGTAAAAAATATATTACAGACGAACGACGATAAGCATACAGCGATCCACGATGTTGTTAGAGATGTTTATAGAGCAAGAGGAATAAAGGGGTTCTATTCTGGTCTGGGAGTGACGCTTGTCAAAACTGTTCCTGCGAGTGCCATCATGTTCTTCTCTTACGAGCATCTGAAGCAGCTGCTCACTACGCTAGATTGGTAAGAGAGCTAACCAGTAAATAGAAGATAACAAAGAAACATACACTCATAATCAACTTATCCAGAGACACCTACGTAGCTTCCGTAAAGGATCCTTTAACAGGAGTGGCAAGTTGGGCCTTCGCATTTCTGGATCTTTTGATCAAATAATCAGTTTTGGATACAAACTCTTCCTTAAAGTAAAAGAGGAAAGCTGCGCTCAAGATGCTCTGCAGTAGTTTCAGACTGAGACCATTGTAGAAAGACAGTAGACCTTCGTTTTTGGCAATATCCATCATCATGGCGGTCATTCCTTTTGGTTCTTTGACAAGCTCAGACAACTGCGAGGAAGACTCAATGTCTTCTGGAAGAGATTGCACAGAATCTTCGACAGAGGCCGATGCCTCACTGGCAAGATCTGAGCCCGAGGTAGAAGCACTCATATGCAAGTCTTTCGCATTTTGCAGATGCATTCTAGATCTCAAAGTGATATAAGGATAGGTGACGATAGTGGCAATCAGTTTACCAAACGCCCCTAAAACAAGGGCGTCTAAAGGAGTCAAACTTCTTTTCTTTCTGGTGACTATGAATGTTTTCAACTGTTCGAATACAGTGTATTGGATCACCGGGTTAAGGACCAAGAATAAAGCTGGTACCACACCGCTGAAAAGGCTCTTCCAACCCTCATTTTTCACAATTGAATAGATCACCTGTGCAGTATTAGGTGAACCGGTTTTTCTGGATGATCTTTTCAATACAGTGAGTCTGGTGTTTGCGATCCATATTGGGTTAGTGACCACTCTGGAGATGATGCCAGCCACAAGTCCCGCAACTATACTCTGGAACGCGGTGAGTCCCTTTTTCAAAGAGGTTGGAGAGTCCTTATTCTTTCTGAGCTTTGAACCCGTTAACTCGTAGAAAAAATAGTAGACAAAGTTGGTTGCCGTGATTCCAACAAGGGCGCTCTCAAGACCGTTATAAAGATTCTTAATCGCGTCTTTGGTGACCCCATTCTGGAACACGGGCTTCTTCTTCTTCTTGGTTGCTTGCGCTTTGGTAGAAAGTGTAACCAATGGATAGGTCAGGGTCATTGAAAGAAGCCCACTAAGGCCCCCTGCGACCCCATGGGCCAGCGAATCAATTGATCCTTCTTTAGACATGAGAAGGGATAGTTCAGTTTGTCTTCTTCGCGTTTAATAGGCCCGATTTTTTCCCAGCTCTTCTACGATCGGAAATGCCCGTTCCCAGCTCTCAAAGATCAATTCTTCACTTTCTTCTTGCTGGCATCTCTACTTCTCCAGGTCCTTCTTCGTCTTCCCCTACTCTATCAGCACTGACTAGTCCGCTAGGCTATAAATGACGGTCGCATATCACTTCCGCATTTGGACCAATTGACGCTAAAGTGGAGAAATTACCCAACTAGGCAAGTTGAGCAGCAAGTGAAAATAAAAATCATATCACGTGCTTTAAATCACGATTTGTTAAAAAAAATTGAACATGTGACTTGATTCACATGATGAGAATAAGCTAGATATTTTCTTTCTGAGATTGTTAGATAGTTAATACGGTAAGAAAGAAGCCTAACTGCTATAAATCTTATAACAACCATCTTGCCGATCAATACATTGAAGTCCAATTAGTAGAAATGTCTTCTTTACCTTCGATCAAACAATTTTGGAAGCAAACAGCGTTTCTGTTGGTTCTAGCTGCCGGAACAGCAAGTTTTGTGAAGTCGAAGGTGACTATCCGCAGAAAGACTCAGTACATCAAAGAGACGAGCTCGTTTGATTCTACACAGAAACCCGAAATCGCCGGCCTGAAACCTGGGTTTCCTGAACCAAGCGATCAGGAAGGTAAGTTCAAGCGTAAGAGCGAGTACGAGGGCGCAGGCAACAGCTACATGAGCCGCAAACATGGCGACAAGTTTAATTGGTTTTTTAAAGACTAGCAATATAACTTTAGATGCACCAAAGACTCAATCGGTAGTTTGGACATCAGCTTTTTACTTGTATATACATCAAAGATTTAACTTACAGATAATAAAACAAATAGATTGACACAAAAAGTACTGCAACAAACCTACTTGGTTTCGTTTGCATTGAAATAGTCCGCCATCTCCTGATCAAGCTCCTCCACGGTCTTCTTCTTCTTCTTTGGAGGTGCTTCCTTCTTCTTAGGCTTTGTCTTCTTTGCAGCTGGAACCACACGTTGTTTACCCTTCTTTGCAGCGTTCAAAGCAGCAGCAGTGGCCTTAGCAGGAGCATTAGGGGTAATTCTCGCAGATAATGGCTTCATGGTAGGGTCCACGATAAGCTCAAGTCTCAGCTTGCTTTTACCTCCATCAATTGGCGCACCGTTGTAAACCTGTACAGCCTTTTGGGCTTGGAAAGACTTCTGGAAAATAACTGTCGCAATACCCTTGGACTGGCCTTTCTCATTGTAAGATAATGACACAGTCTTGACTCCACCAACTTGCGTTTGGAAAAACTCCTATTATCACAGTTAGTAATGCAGCAAACACCAAATTTCTGGCTACTGGTGACCTATATAAGCATGGATCCGTTCATCTGCTGTTTTCTCAACACCTGGGAAAAATAATCTAGTAGGAAAAAGAAGTGGGGGTTTCTGTATGCTATGATTCGCTTATCTTGCAATGATTTGCTAATCTTGCAATCGTTCATAGACGTTCAGTTAAGAAGTCCACCGCAAAGACACAGGCTCGCCACGCCAAAAAGCTTGCTGCAAGAGAAACAGCATTAAAAGCATTAGAACAATCAGAATAATCAAAGAGACTCTGAGCTTCCAGCATTCTTCAAAAAAACATAACCCCAGGTGTTCACAAAACGCCAAATAGTAATAGTCTAACCATCTCTGCTGTGCTCAAATCATGTTGAGACACCGCGATATCCGGCAGCACAACGCCCCACGCCTTGGTCAACCAGCGACCAGCACCGATTTAAAACATACCTTAACAGCATCGTTCTTGATATCCTTCGGCAAACCGTACACAACTACCTTTGATGCATACTCCACAGCGGAAACAGGAGCAGCAGCCTTCGCTAGCACAGTACCTGGCTTCCCAGTTGTTCGTTTGCCAACGACCGCCTTGCCTATCTTAGTAGGCTTTCTAGCTACCCGTTTAGGGCCTGTTTTTTTTCCTGACGCAATGATTGCATCCAGTGATTGTTCTAAAGCAGACATGGTGACAACACACAGTGATTTTCACTAATGCTAGCTTTCTAAGGCAAACAAGCCTCTTTTACAATGTCTTGAGACCTCCTTTAACGTTCAAACGTGGCAAAAAAAAAAGCTCAAAGAAAAAAGATCATGAGACCGGGTAACCCAAATCTTTCTCCTGAAACTTGGGCATACACTGAATAAGGGGGAGGGAGGATCAGTATGGCTTTCTTTTGCACTCTTTGCAAACAGAACAACACTACAAGACATATAGAAGACACAAAGAACAATATTGAACCTTTTTGTAAGGTCCTAATGAGCAGGAATGTGCGCGTCACGCCTGAAACGAAATGTGGTAGACTATATGATTGTGTCAGAGTTCGATAAGCACAAGGGTGTAATGATAAAGAAACAGACACCGTCGAATTTGCCGTTGCTATCAGACCAAGTTGAAGATCTAATTGATCTTTTAATGCCCTCTAATCTCCACAAATATCTCAACATTGAGCACCAAACCATAGTACCTATCTATATGGATAATGCTACTGGGCTTGTGTCCTTACTGAAACAGGCCCCCTACAATGACCGTTGCTATCTCTACACTGTCAGCTACTTTCAGAATGATCAAAGTTATAGAAATGGGACTGCAAAAAGTATATCTATCGTGACAAGGCTTCCGCTGTTTGTGGCTTTGAAGCCACTGATAACATATTTACTACATGAGTTGTTTTCGAAAAAGCCGATTTCTGCAACCTACCAGTCCATACAGGAAATCCACACTTCACTGAACAGACTCAAATTAGGCGAGCTTCTGTATCAGTTTGACTTCTCTCCTCCGAAAAGATATCTTCTATCCAGACTGCCAGATCCTAGTGTCCCTTTAAGTTTGGATTCCGCCCAATTCACTAGAACGGGGGATTCTATAAAGACCTTTGTCAACATTGATAAGATAAAATTCCCAATTCAACTCTCAATTTTCTCACTGATAAGCTCGCCCCTCTGCCAATTTGGAATTGACCTACGAAAAGAGTCTACTTTTCGAAGACTAATGTTAAGGCTTGACAACCTTAATGTCGCTTTTCTTTCTGATGAAAGAGTCACACCGCTTACTCCATACTTGAACGCTAAACCATTCCATTTTATTATTAACGCCTTGCTACTCCAAAGGAAGATAATTTTATACTGTTATGACACAAGTTATAATGAGTTAATTGACACTATTGTTGCTTTGCTTTTAATTTTGAACAACGACTATCCATTCTATCCTATTCTGGATCTTGGAACGCTGAATCTGTTAGAAAGCTTGTCCCACTATTTAGTGGGAACTTCGAACATTTTGTTCAAGGAGAGGCTTGACTGGGATCTGTTTTTGGACCTAGACACCAACGAGCTTTTTATCAGAGATGAGGTTGAGACCGAGGGGAGTGATAATGAATACTCACGGTCAGATTTGAATCGTAGTGGAGA
The DNA here is from genome assembly GCA_030579375.1 of Ogataea populi-albae. Lineage (NCBI taxonomy): Eukaryota > Fungi > Ascomycota > Pichiomycetes > Pichiales > Pichiaceae > Ogataea > Ogataea populi-albae. The sequence continues at coordinate 121,896 of JAKTQY010000015.1, read as the reverse complement.
GCGAAGATCAAGCATAGTTAACAACGCAGAAACTAAATTGCGACAATTATTCAAAAGAGGCTCCTCAATGAGCCAAACACCGAGTTATCTGGCTAAGCTTAACGAGGAGCTAGACGACATGCATTTGGATTCTCAAAAATGGGATACAAGTATATTTCCTCTCATTGACAGTTTCAGAGCAGCGAGTTTCCTTAACTCAGCGCGAGAATCCAACTTTTTTCAGATAGGATTTGATTTTCGCATTCCACAGGCTATATTACAAGGCGACAATAACACACCAATCGTTGACTCAGATTTTGACGATGAACTCCATGACCTTATCAGCGGCCATCATGATGATGTGTCGATATACCTCTCCCTTACCAACTATCTCTGCAAACTGAGGACTGTCATTTTCCCATCGTTTTCTAATCATTTCAACATTTTACGCTTGAAAAGTTACAGAAACTTCGTTCAAATGAAGCTTGAAGAAGAGGAGTATTCCAATCACTCTAAAACTTTTGAAATGGAAAAATATATCAAACTTCAGCGAATTGTTCAGCCTTTAGCAATTGGATATCCTTATAATTCGGAGACAGTCGCTGTTTTGGATCCCCTCTCAAGTGATTACTATATCTCTATTGTAGCTCAAAACAAGTTGCTGCTACCAACTTTCAAAAAGTTTGAAGAACTAAATCCGGTAGCAGATAATACAGTGTATTACTGCATCAATAATATTTGTCTAAAAGTTGACTTATATTATCTGTGCTGTATTGCCTCCAGCATGATTGAAAGAGGAGGAGATTGGCGATTAACAAAAACTGAACTACTACAACTGTACAAGACGATCAATCAATTCTTGAAGTCTGGTACTGGTGGTGGGTTTGAACTGTTTCTTTCTACAATGATTCTCCACTCTGGCAATCTCAAAGGGCTAGAAAAGCTTTTGATTGTTGCTTCCTTATATTATAATTATGGATGCAAAGACAAAAAAGGTGATGAACTTGTGTCTGAGTTCAAAAAGTTTCTAAGTCTGGTTCTTAATCATTCAACTTTCAAAGTGTATCTTTTACCCAGTCTGAACGATTTTGTTAAGCTGATCATCAATGACTTCATTGACTACCATATATGAGTATATTAATGGTTACACATATATTTAAATCTCCAGGGAACATCAAATTTGTCAAGTTCAATCTCTATCAACCTGGCGAAGTTTCCGTCTTCAAACTCTGCTAAGGCTTTCTCAAGATCTTCAACTTCTCTCACTTTAATAGCTTTTGCTCTGTGGTCACCAAACGTGGAAAAGATCTGAGTCCATTTCCAATCTGGAAGAATATCATTGTAGCTACTATGAGGACCTTTGATCACTCTTTCTACAGTATATCCATTGTTGTTGAGGAGTAAAATTAGTGGGTTCATTTGGTATCGGCTGAAATTAGCCAACTCTTGGATAGTCATTTGTGCAGCGCCATCACCCTCTAGAAGAATTAATCTCGAGTTTGATTGCTGCTCTCTCAAAGCAACTGATACACCAAATGAACCTGGAAGAGCCATACCAATTGATAAATAAAACTGTTGACCAATGAGTCTAACACCAGCAGGAAATCTCAAATCAGGGAGGCCAAACATAATGGAACCAGTATCCACAACAATAGTGTCATTTGGCTTGATAATGCTCTGAAGGTATTGGAGCAGACAGGTTTGTGAAATTGGAGTGCAGGATGGAACCTCCTCTATCTTGCGAGAAACCTGTGGAATTGGGAAGACAGGGATTCTCGACTTGGATAGCATGCGATTGAGCTTAGGTAGAACGTCGACAAAATTCATATTCTTGTACATCTTAGATCCTATTTTAATGCATTGATGATTGAGTGTTATCAAATTCTGCTCGTCAATGTCAGTGTAAAGGGTACCGTGTCCTGAGTTGATTTCGTTGTAAAAGTCCCCAACATGAATAATCAAGTCACATGATCTGACAAAAGAGAGGACGTCTGCTTTAGACTCGTCACCCATATAATCTCCAACGTAAGACTCATTCGTCTCATCCAAGATAGATTTTCCCATAAATGTACTTAAATTTGGGATATTTGTCTTTTTAACAAACTTCCGCAACTGATCTGTAAGACCAAACCTATCTGTCAAGATGTCGCCCAGAATGCATGCCTTACTAGAATGATAGATTCTGTTCAGGATCAATGTTGCAGCCTGTTCAATAAGAGGATCTGAAACAGAGTGAGATGGATGGAGAAAGTAGTCAAGATCACACTCGAGAGATGATGAATCCACATTCTTGTCAACAAGGTCACAAGGAATGAAAAGGCAGCCAGGTCTTTTGGTGGCATATATTTCCTTGATCAATGAATCTATTTGTGTGGTTGCAGTATTTAGCCCTTGTAGGCTCTCAACTCTGCAAGTGATTGATTCAACCATTCTCTCATAGACAAAATGATCCGTGGGCTCAAAAACAGACTTATTAGGAGCCAAATGATGAATGTTCTGTCCAGAGCGCTTGGAATCCAGCGAAGTGGTGCCCACAATATGAAGCACTGGAACAAATTCTGCCCATGATCCGCTGAGAGCGTTCATAACCGATAGAGAGCCCACACCAAAGGTAGTGATAACCACACCCATCTTATTGCTTGCTCTAGCGTAACCATCCGCTGAATAACCGGCGTTGAGCTCGTTGCACCCTCCAAACCATTGTAAGTCTGTTTTGTAAATATGCTCCAGCAAATTCAAGTTGAAATCGCCTGGTACGCCGAAGACAGAGCGAACCCCTAGAGTCCCGATTCTGCGGAATATGTATTCTCCTAGAGGTATCCGACTGCTGGTTGGGGACACAGAGTCTGAGGTTTCTGAGACTGCGATAGGAGCCATGATGTGTATTTCTTACGGCGCTAGAAGCATCTAAAGGATAAACGCGCTGTGTACAATACGGACCAACTGCATTTATTTATAATCTTCTGAAACCAAAAGATACGGCATCTCGTGAGCATATAATACTGGAACCGATAACTACTTTAGACCAATCATCGTTAGTATACATGTCTTCACTTCTACCAACAACTGTTGTTCACCTCATAAACCCCGGAATATCATAAAATCCTTGCCATAAATCCAGATCTCGGGTATCGACGGACTCGTTTCATCCCCTCGAGAAACTATAGTAACACCATTATTATCCGAGATCTGAAAACTCTGGTGATCAGCTGATGAAGCGGTCACGTGCCAAAAAGTTTGGTATCCCAATTAGTGACAGTTGCTAAACCAATACTCTTTCGTACTAATTTTAGAAAGCACCGCCGAACTCTCAGTCTTGCGAGCGCGAACCAATATGCTATTTGTTGGGCATGGTTGCTCCGAGAACACTTTTTGTTTAAACGTGGAAATACACTGCTCTTATCTCTATGAGATTATGTAAGTTTTAAGTCTCCAAGACGAAAAAAAACGGTGTTCGAGGTGGTAAAATCTCCGATGGAAAGTGCACTTTTAGAAGGAGTTTTTATTTTAGATAAGAAAAACTATTGTAATATTGTGCATAGAGCTCGAAATATGCGTTTTCGAAATGCTTTAAATCGTTCTCGAGGACGCAATATTGTAATCTCAAAGCAATGATGTTTGAGATAGCTTGAGGTGTAGGGAGTTTTAAGTTCTGTTGGCGGCTATGTGTGACTGTTCGAATGGCTTGGCTGATATTGGAGGCCCAACTGGCTCTATAGTGTCAACGGTATCAAGAGATTATGCAGGAAAGCTGATCAAGCCACCGAAGCCACCATATACAGTTCATACAAGCATACTGTTTGATCCATTGGAAAAAAAATGGAAGAAGGATATTTCGATTGTTGTTGACCCTGCTTCCGGGTTGATTTCAAAGGTTTATCAAAGAAAAGAGGAGCTGAAAGATGTCAAGGAGCCAGATGTTGATTTGCGAGACTTATATGTTTTACCAGGACTAGTTGATGCCCATACACATATATTTTTGCATCCTTATGCCGAGAAGAACAATGCAGAGCAAAAGACTAAGGAATCATTTGTGGAACGTGTTGTGCGCTCTGTGAACCACTGCAGGACAGCGTTGCTAGCCGGATATACCACTTATCGGGACTTGGGGTCGGAGTCGATGCAGGATGCTGATTGTAACATAAGAGACGCCATAAATAGAGGTATCATTCCCGGTCCTCGTCTCTACGTTGCTACTAAGGTGTTGGCTTCCTCATCAGCATATGAAACACGCACTGAGAACTCCTTGGGTGGCACAAAATATCCAGCTATGAGTGAGGTCTGTGACGGAGTTGATGAAATCCGAAAAGCAGTGCGAAAGCGGCTGGGAGCAGGAGCAGACGTCATTAAATTTTATGCAGACTACAGGAGAAGAGTGATGAGATTCCCGCCTGCACAGCAGCATCCATATGTGGAGTCTGTACGATTCCCACCTGCAGTTCCAAATCCTGACTTTGTCTTATATACTCAAGAGGAGATGAACACCGTTGTCGAGGAAGCCGCTATGGCGAAATGTCCAGTTGCTGCCCATTGCGGGTCGAACGAGTCGGCAGTCATGGCCGCAAAAGCTGGAGTATTGACAATAGAACATGCGTATTGGGCAGATGAGCAGACTTTGGCGGCCTTCAAAAAGAACAACTGCATTCTTGTTCCGACTTTGGCGGTATGTGAGCAGTTGTTTGGCTCAAAAATATCTGTCATGCAGGAAAAAACAAAAAAAGCATGGAAGATGGGGGTAAGGCTAGCTTGTGGTGGAGACACTGGCACGTATGCTCATGGTGATAATGCAAGAGAGATCGAGTTGATGATCGAAGCAGGCGTTCCTCTTGAAGAGGCATTACGTGCTGCCACTTACAACGGATGGCAAGCCTGTGGTGGTGATCTAATTGGTCGCAGATTTGGCTGGTTTGAGGAGGGTGTTGCTGCAGATATTATCGCTCTTCAGTGTAACCCAAAAGAAGATCTTTCTGCCTTGCGGAACGTGTCCTTTGTTATGAAGGACGCAGAAATCTACAAGAGACATGGAGTGCCCGTATTCAACAGGTTTTTTTAAGAGTCTGGGCTATCGGGATTCTAAACTCAGATTTATTTTATCTTGGCCGAGCCTGATAAAATTTCCACAATTAGATTGATTAATTTAGACAAAATCTGATTAAATACAATATGGATAACTCAACTCTCCTTTTTAAACGTCAAATGATTCAGAGTCAACATTTTGTAGTATATGCAAGTAAAAATGACCGGAAATGACTTCCAACTGGGATGGGAACTGTTCTTGACTCCTCTTATCTGGCTTTTTAAATGCTTTAACATTGGCTAGCGATAGCTATTGGCCCGATCTAATGGAGCAGAGCCTCAAAACGGAAATTTGTCCGGATTTTGTCGCTCCTGATTTTTCTCATGTATTTCATTGACAGATAACAAACAGACACACACGTATATAACGCAACAGCTCTATTGATATCCAAGCATTCAGCAGTTAGGGTTCTAATATGCCATGGTCTCATACAAGTCTCGTAACATGAGTAAAGATTCAGTTCCCTCATTTGATCTAAGCTCGCTCATGGAATTATGCACGGGTTCTAACCATGGGCGACTGGCGAAAACATGCCATAGATGCAAGCAGATGAAAAAGAAGTGCGATCTTAAGTATCCTGCCTGTACAGGATGTAAAACTGCGAATCTCGAATGCTGGGGTTATGATAGCCGTCTGGGAACACCAATACCAAGAAGTTTAATGGGATACTTACAGACTACAGTGTCTGCGCTAGAAAATGACTTGAAGACTAATATCGATACCCCAGAGTCCGAAACCGATTATGACTACTACTCTACACAAATATATCAGGAGTTTGGACTTCCATTACTTCGCTGCATATCAAATACAGACGGCCTGCCAAAGAACATGATTGGACAAGACCGGACAAACTTGTATGTAATACATCTCATCAAACCCTGCACCTTACCTGCTCCCTATTGCCGCAGAAATCAGGAGAGTGAGTTTCAACAACAGCTCCCAAACTCAGAGCCGGTAGACTTACATTCTATTCCCCCAGAGGTTGCGAAATATTTGATTCAAAACTACACTGAATGCCACTTGCCCCAATATCCCTGTATTTCCGAGGTCCAACTATTAAGAAGCTCAAAACGAGTGTTAGAATTGGGAGAGGGAACTCCATTTGATAGGGTCTCAGTCGCAATTGTCATGGCGATAAGTGCTAATACTTTATTATGGAAGAACCAGAAGGAATTTTGGGCTGCTTCGAAGGCCTTGTACGCAAGTGCTGCCTGCGAGCTAGCTAGCTTGGATTGGAACAATAGCTTTGAGGTTCTCACCTCGGTTTTACTATTTGCTCATTATTCCTTAGTCAATCCTGCTGCATGTGATGCATGGTATGCTGTGAGCATTGCAATGAGGATGTGTATCGATCTTGGTTTGCACAAGGAGCCTAGCGCCACTCTAGATGCCTTAGAGTTGGACACAAGACGACGACTTTTTCTAGTTTCTTCTTCTATGGAACGTTCATTATGCTTTGTTACACGTGTGCCCTTTTTTGTCGAGTTTGATTCCATTAGTTCTCAGTTACCTTCTGATCTTGCTGATCAATATATCACTCGTGAAGGACTAGATGAAGTAGGAACTCGTAGAAAGGGCGCTGCAATTCATTTTTGGAGATATAGGATGCTGGAGTCCGAAATCTATGAAGTGCTATGGGGCAACAAAGACATCTCACCTATGGGTTTAAGTGAATGGAAAGTTGACATGGATAATAGAATTGAAACCTGGTATCAAGGTACATTTGAATTTCTTAAGTACAATCAACATCAGAATAGGATAATAAACAGAGCATTTTTAAAATTCAGGCTACGGAGAAAAGCTCCCCGAAACCCAAACCCATCGAAGCAAGAAAGATTGGAAAGTATTGACCTCGTCAAGACATACATAGGGGCCTATGAAGATGACTTGAAAAGTGGCCACTTGACCTACGTGTTTTATGCTGTTTATTATGCTCTAGAAGGAATTGTCGTTATCATGGATACAATTTCCTCCGGCTATAAATGGTTATTTGAATATATTGAATTGCAAGACTTGAAATCTCTTCTCAATAAATACGTCACATTACTATCTGGGATGTCCCAACGATGGCCAGCTGTCAATGTAATATCGAGCTCATTAACTGAACTCTCTCAAAAACTGTTCCACGTCTGTTCAAAAGTTCGTGACGGCGATTACTCTACTAATGCCTATATTTTTGAATATTCAGAACTGATCAAAGAGATACATGACCTTCTATTCCCTAATGCAGATCTAAACACTCCTAATTGGTCTATGGAGGCAACTTCTTTCCCTGGTGATCTATTACTGAAGAGATTCGAGGCTTTTTTTGACGGACCTACCTCTTCATGGAACGACGATTGGGAGCTGGATGTTTGAGTTGCTTACTTATTCATATCGCTACCAAGACAACTCCAGAATGCTCTGAGTGCTTGATCTAGAAGTTCTCAAACAGTCATCCATAAACTTTTGATCGCGGGTCACAATGGAGATCATATATGGCTTTGGTTCATATGTCTGGACACTGTTAGATACACAATATGTTCTATAATCCAGCTCTGGTGCTGAGCCAAACTGCTTGATTTTTGAGGTAATTATGATTCTGGCAATTGCAGCAAATAAAATTCTGTATGACAGTAGCGCTCCTGGGCATCCTCTAGAACCAGCCCCAAAAGTGAAGTGGTAAGGAGGACTATTGGCAGGACTTTTTTCCAAAAATCTTTCGGGAATAAAATCTTCTGAGTTCTCTCCAAAATGAGATTTGTCATGATTGGCAGCCTGTACATTGAGAATAACGGTGACACCTTTGGGAATTTTTACGCCCTGCCAATCGAATTCTTTCAGAGTTTTCCTTGGAGGGCAAAGAGGAATTGCTGGATAATGCCTGAGAATTTCTTTCAAGAATGCCTGTAAGAAAGGTGACTTCTCCTCGACGGTGCATCGTTTCCAACAATCTTTGAGCTTTCCATTGTAACTTTCCTTTAGTTCATTGTAAATGATGTCCTGCCATTTTTGTCCCTTCTCGGTGCACAACTGCGCTAAAGTCATTGTTAAGGTGGTGGCTACCGTTTCAAATCCACCAGAAACCAATGAAACACATATTGAGTTAATGTCGTCGCGATTGAGCTTGCTCCCTTCTTTATTCATGTTTCCTACAAAACTCTCGTGAATTTCTGCTTTGTCCAAGGCTTTGTTGAATAGGTCGGACATCCAAGCATCCCGCTTATCTCTATTTTCTAGTGCCTCTTGACGACGAGGATCGCTGATGAATCGATAATAAGGAACAAAGTCTGCCTTATTGTTGTTGGTTGATCGGAATGTAGAAATATGAGAGACAACCTCTAAAATTTTCAATAACAGTGGTTCTTCAACGCTGTTGAAACGAGTGGCATAGCACAGAAGAGTGGTCATATTTAGAGATAGACACTGTGAAAATACGTAAGGATTGACCCCCACCGACCCGTTTTTCGTATAAGCACTCAAATCTCTAATAAAAGCAAACGATTCCATATCAATCAACGCCTCTTGTCTTTCAAGGGCTGTTCTTGTCATATACTTATTGATAGCTGTCCTTCTTTTTTTACACTCATCATTCCAGGGAGAAGTACCTACTGTCAAACCTTGAGTAGAGGAAACCAACTTATGAAAAGTATAAAACAAAGGTCTATCTGAAAGAGCATTCTGATTCTTAACAAACCACTGATAGCTCTCTTTAAAAGAATGAAGTATAATGGCTCTTTCCACTCCAAACCGAATCTGGAAAACAGGGATCTTCATAGCATCGCCCCATCTTTGCAATTGAGAAGCATGGTCTTTGCCTAAAGCTTTGAGATGGCCCCAAAATGCAACTGTACCTGGTGCCTCTGGTATGTCCCTGACTTTTGGAACATAAGTCAAAAATGCCATAGAATAAATCCAATAAATAGCAGAAGCCAAGATCGAACCAAAAATAGCCAGAGCCATTTCTTGCCGGTACTCCAGCAAAGAGATGAAAATTAACTCTGTATCCATTGTAAACTAATTACTTCACACCCTCATCTGCCCTTGTTCACAGTTCATCTGTCTTTTTGACATATCACGATATACGCAATTTTGTTAAAGGAAAAGCAAACAGTTAAATAGTGCGATAACTTGCCCAATCTATTTAATGCAATGACTCCTCACTGAACACTGTGATCGCGTATCGGCGAGGTTTCCTAAAGTTTTCATCGCTTTTTCCCGATCAGGCACTGATAAGAAAAATATTGTTCAACACATCTATGTCCTCAGCATTCAGCACTTCAATTAGGAACTGGGGAGGATCCCAAAAGTGTTTATCTAAGTCGATTCTCCGTAAAGTGGCTCAGTCAATGAATGAATTTTGGTTTTTTTTACTGCGATTTCAGAAAATAAAAGGACGGTCCGTAGTTTCGCTCGTAAGTCTTCGAACCACTGGCCCCAGTTCTTTGGTCTTCAGATATTATGAGGTCAAAGTAGCTACAGTAGGATAATGCAGCGTCTATTTGGTCTACGTCGTTCAGTGTTAATTAAAAGGATATTGAACTAAGCGGAACATTACATTCCACTTACGTAGTATAACTGAGTCAAACACTGTACCTATCTATTTACGACTTACCAGAATAACTGCAGTATGGCAAGACAATAGGTCACCTGTGAACATATGGAATACCATATATTTTGAAAACGAAATGATTCACATCTTCGTATGACTTCTTTTCTCGTAAGTGGGGTCAAATGGTGAAGCTATTGTATCCACTTTATAGAGGATCCCGATACAAAGGATTGATTGGTCGATATAGCAAAACTGATAAGTGCGCACAACAAAAATCCATATAAAATCCACATGGACACTTTGGCCGGTTGAAGCACGTTAGCCCAACAATGGATCTGTAAAATCTTGCTAAATATTAGACTCCCCAATCTATTAACCTAAAAAACAATACAAACAACATGAGCATGTAATACATGTATCAATCTGAAACTCTACATAGTATATCTGAAGTGAGGGTTTTGTTTGTCAGTCAAATCCATAAACTCGATATTCTCAATCTCCTCAATTTCACTTTCTTTTTGCTTTTTGTCTCTACGTGTGTTCTCCCATTTTACCAGACCCATGAAGCAAAAAAGTAGGAAACAGCAGACTGCCCACAAAATCAAACATGTTGTCTTGGAAGACTTGTAGTAAGGTCCATCGTCAAAGATTTGGGGACCTATAAAGTAGGAAAATCCCAGCCCTATGAAAAGTATACCATTGCAAGTAACCTTCTTGGTGTACCCAACAACATTTGTAGAAACCATAGACCACACGATAGCAGCTGGAGTGGCTGAATTTCCGGTCAAGATTATGTAGGCGATCAGTTGCCCATTTCTTCTATATAAGGGTCCGACGTTCTGCAGCCCCACCATGAGCGCAATTCCAAAAATACAAAGCAACATTGTAAAAAATATCGACAACGACCGGTTATGCCATTTATCGGCCAACCAGCCAAACAGAATGGCACTGATGATTTGCAACATACCTGATGGTAAGGACTGAAGCAACAAGGTAATATCTGTTCCCCATCCATATGCTGCTAACATCTGCGAAGCAAAAACCCCAATACCTCCCGTTGGGATTTGGGAAGTGCAGAAGATAAGAAAGTAAAACCAGCATCTGATATCAAGTATGCACTCGACGAATTGTTCCCACTTAAATTCTTTAGTTCCCACACCAGATTGGTTGCCTCTTAGTCTCTCGACTGCAGCTCTTTTCTCCTCAGAATTCAAGAATTTGCAATCCAATGGACTTTCCGCCATAAAAATAAACATACCTACTCCCCAGACAATAGTCATAAGCCCGATGACTAAGTTCATGATTTTCCAAGGAGCATAAGAAAGATGGCTCTCAGTGGAGCCACGATAAACACCAAAAGCAATCAGGGAACCTGTCATGGACGCAACACCGCATGAAGTAAACCAGTAACCTGTGATTTTTGCTTGCTCTTCCGCTTTATACCATTTTGCAGTGATTAAAACCAACGCACTGATTGTGGCAGCCTCCAACATACCTAAAATTGTTCTTGCCACCATAAGACTTGCAAATGAGTTGCATGTAACCTGGAGACAAAGAGCCAATCCCCAAAGCACTCCAAATACAGCAACGTATTTGGATGTGTACTTGGTGAATCTCTGTAATAGCAAATTATGAGGGTAAGCTGCAACCATGTACCCAGCATAATAGATACTACTGACCCAGTTATAGTCACGACCCACCAGATGACAATCCGTCTTTATTCCCATGATAGCATTATAGGAAATTGCCTGATTCCGAATGTTAGTAAAACCATATTTCGTTAATAAATTCATAACAAATATCACTCACCTGTTTGTCTAAATACTGACAAAAATACATCGACATAAGATAAGGAAGGATATAGCGATTAATTTTTCGGTATACCCTCTTTTCAAGATCCGCATCCGGTATGTATTCAGTTCCATTCACAAGGGCTAATGCACCGTCAACTCCTTTTTCCAATATCGGCTTTTCCAAGACAGAGTTGGATCCTAGCTCCGTTACTGCTTCGCTGCTGTGAAGCTTTTCAGACATATTCAATATTGAGCTCAAACAATTTAAAACAGTGGATTACAGTATTTGCAACAGATAGGATGAGACTTACTCCGTATCTCCTCAACTCATCGATTTAGTCAACATACCTGCTCCGGGGATCAGATGCTTAAATAAGGAATTTTCCACTTTATCTTATCAGACTTATCGACTCTTTTGGGTCTACAAAGAAAATAATATGACTTCTGAGATTCAAGTCGGATTTCGGCGACGATTTGATCAATTTACTGCGGAGTTTTTTTTGGGAGCAAGTTTCTCCCTACTGGTTATACCATACCACTCACTTATATGACAGCGCTACAGGCAGCTAGATGGTTCTATAATTTAAAATTTACTCTAATTGGAAAAAGCAGAACACCAAGTCTCATGCCACTAAGATCTGGCTGTCAGGGATGGTTTTCGAAAGAGAACTTGCACAAGGCCACATCGGGGAAGCCTTTTCGTATTTTCTCCTGCTTATAGTAGACATGCCTGTTTTTCGTCACTTCGTGAAAGATTGGCTGTGTAAATAGAGTGGACTGTACAACAGTTGAATTCTTAGGCCTAGAAGCTTCAACATTGCCTAAAAAAAGCCCACAAAGAAAGACAAACAAAGGAGTACCATCAATGGGCCGATAAGGTCAATCTCTGATAACAGTAAGGCTTATCAGATTATAGTCCAAGTCACATCAGACAAGAAGTTGTGTAATTTAATCTATCCTGTACTTTTGTGATCAGATTTCACTCGATTTGCTTGGTTGTCCAAGCATAGCTTACGATGTGACTCTGGTCGCTTCAAACACTGATAACAAATGCAGCATCGTAGATGGAGGGGCACTAGTTGCGCGAAGACGGAGAGAAATATTATCAAATTCCACGCCTGTGTATTTCCGTTCGTAAAAAGGATTCTCTACGGAATTAGCGACATAAAGCAAACGAATTTCTCGCAAGGACGCTAATTCTGACAGAGTCTGTTTTGTGATAAACAGTAATATAAGACAGAATATAGCCAGATAGCCTTACAATACTATTCTGAGGTGGGTTCATGGAAGCGGTAATAAAGCTTCTCCATCAAGAATGAGCACTTTATTAGCTAGCAACCTGTTTAAGGTTTCTGGCCAACAGGCCGTTATTACGGGAGCGGCATCTGGCCTTGGGAAAATGCTTGCTAGAGGATTTGTTGCAAATGGGTGCAGTGTATGTATTGTTGACTGTAATGAACAAAGAATAGAGGAAACTGTGAAAGAACTTGAAGCATTGAAAGCAGAATTGAAAGTCGAAGCCACTATAACCAGCGTTCAAGGAGACCTTTCTCGGGAGAAAGGAATAAAGCAAATTGCTCAGGGAATAAAAGAAAAACTACCAGCACTCGATATCTTAATACACTGTGCTGGTATAAGAAGAGTCAATAAAATTTCATTTAAGCCTGGTCAGTCACTAGACCAACTAGCAGAAGCTACTTCTTCGGCCGCTTATAGTGACTGGGAAGATACCTTTAGGATAAATATTTTTGCTCAACACTTCTTGACTGGTGAACTAGTGCAGATGTTAGGTACTGCAGCTCAGGGAGGAGAAGGAAGAGGAAACGTTATCTTTTTCTCTTCGGTTTCATCCGTCCATAACTCACAATATGTTCCCTCTTATCAAGTATCAAAAGCAGGAGTGGACCATTTGGTAAGAATTATGGCAGCAGAATTTGCAGACAAATATATTCGTGTGAATGCAATATCTCCAGGTCTCTTTCCAAGCAGAATGAACCCTATGGATATCTCTATTCCTGAGTCTAACATGCGCTATGCCAAAGACATGCCATGCAGAAGATGTGGTACGGAAGAAGAGCTAGTATCAGCTGCCCTCTTTCTAGCCACTAATAGTTATATGGATGGGAGAATTATCCGAATTGATGGTGGACGTCTACTGGTAGCTCACGGAAATATCTCGCAAGATGACTGAAAAAATCTTTAACTATGGGTCTATAAACTGGCACAGTGTCTGCAAATACAAATCGCCATCTGTCCATACTGAAGCAAAATATGTCAGGAGAAGTTGTGCACGGTGCAGACTCCGTAAAATGGATTCATGAAACGTCGAGTCCGCCGGCATGAGTTGTTCTGCTTTTTCATCCATACTGAATGTGTTATCGTATTCGTGTTTGAAAACAATTAGTATGAGGGCAACTTTAAACACAGAGGACGCGCAGATCCAAATAGAACCAATTTTCTTTTGCTTATATTCTTCGTAGACAATCTCCAAGTATCTTGTCATTGCGTGACAAACAGTGGTCAGGTACTTTTTTCCCGAACCCCTACATTGTTCACACTCGTGGCTGACAATTGGTGCCAACATTATCCAAATCTCACTATGCTTATCATCGGCCGTTAAAGTGCTCACAAGATCATAAAAATGAGGTGATAAAATGCAAGTGTGACTTGAGCCTTCGAAAAGAAGTAGATAAAGCTCCACTTTAGTTGAAATTAAACTCAGAGCTGAAGTATCCTGCTCAGAAAGCCTCTCAAGGTGAATCGAAGCGTGAGGAAGCATGAGAGGTCTACCAAGAGTAATACAGACCTGTGACTCCATCTTGAATAAAGTCAGCACTATTCGGTTCTTTGTTTCGACATCTGGATCTATGTCAGTCAAATCTCTATGCCATCCATGCCTTATACATAGTCTGCAAGCAATTCCAAGATTCTTCCACAAATCCTGGTTTTGCGGTTCATACAACTCTGCAAGGCATAGGAAGAGAAGAGTAATCAATGAGTCAGTAGAGTATTCTGCTATGATAGAATCAACATATTCTCTGATCCACTGGTAGAGCAAGTTCTTTATAATCAAACATTCTTTAATCTCTCTTACCAAGCGGGAAGATGCAACATACATAGCAAGCAGAGAGAAAAAACGCCTTCCCGGACTCAAGCTCTTGATGTTAACTTCAAAATCGAAATTGGAAGGTTCTAGTATGGGATATTCCGGATATACGTAGTTTTTATAATGATCCAATAGAAACCTAGACATCTTTTGTGTGAGCAGGGACTTCTCCAGTTTTGAAGGACCCAAATCGAAACTATGAATAGAGCCTTCTGTTGTAGGAATAATGATTCGTTTCTTTAAAGTCGAGGTTGCCCATAAACAAACGGCCGGCACAGTAAAAGGCCCAAGGTACAGTCTTTTCTCAGAGCCTGGCGTTACCTTAACCAGAACTCCATCTCTGAAAGGACTATCGGGCTTGCTGATGGTATCGTATTTCAAGTGATTCAGATTCTTCTTGATTGATTGTAATTCGGTCATTCTGTCCAGCATTTGCTTTACCTCTTTTCGGGACACTTGCTTTTTAAGCGCACCATCGTAGTAAACGCAGCTACAGCCAACTGCAGAGCAGTTGCGACATGCAGGAAGTTGAGAATCACACTGAACAAAGAGTTAATATTTGCTTCCATTATAATAAGAATGGATCGTAAAGATACTTACTCTTATCCGACGATGTTTACATCTACTACAAGTTGGAAGCATTTTTAGTTTTGATAGTGAATCTCAGTCGTCTTTTGATCGTTGACTGTCTAAGCACTCGTTATCTGATGACATAAAAACTTAGATATAGTACATCAATGCTTTTATCTCCGTTTATTTTGGGATTTATTATCGGGTGTTTCCGACATGTTTTTATATTTATATGGACTGAACTTATCCCTAGTACAGGATTTCATTTTTGATGCAGATGCTAGAAGTCAACTTCAAATATTCTTCAAGATGAATTCAAAGAAAGAAGACAGATTTTACGATACAGATATCCCTTACGCAAGATGTACGGGCTCAAGCTACGATATCGGCTACTCGCATGGTAAAATTGGAGCTCATCGTATCCGTAACTGTATTGAAGTTTATAGTAAAGTTTATCAAGAAACAGCGGGAATTAGTTGGAATGAAGCCCGAACAAGAACTGAAAAATACGCAACTCTTTTGGATTCTGAATATCCGGAGCTCATGGAGGAGATAAAGGGAATTGCGGCGGGATCAGAGATTGATCTAAAAGATATCATCACACTCAACTGCAGGTCAGAAATTGTTCTCACAAATTATTCCGATGGATGCTCAGCAATAAGCACATTTAATAGTGAAACAGATGAGTTGTTTATTGCTCAAAACTGGGACTGGCTCCAGGAAATAAAAAGTGCCACCATCTGCCTAGACATCACTCCCAAGGGCAAGCCCAGAATAATCATGCCGTATGCGGAAGCGGGTATCATTGGAAAATATGGATTCAATAGTGCAGGTGTCGGTCTAATGATGAATGCAATTAAGTGTGGTGTTTCGTCATTGAAACTGCCTATTCATCTGGCGATTCGAAAAGCTCTTGAGTGCGAGTCTGCAAAAGAGGCCTATGAAGTTCTCAAAAGCGTAGGGGTTGCTTCAAGCGTCAACATCATGCTTGCTGATAAGACGGGAACATACTTCACATGTGAGTGCACTCCCAAAGGACTAACAATTATTCAACCCCAAAACAATTATGTTACTCACACTAACCACCTGTATGGGTACCCCAGATATGTCCCTGATCATCCGTCTCCGAATTCCTTCAGTAGATTAACTAGGCTTAATGAGCTGAGTGTAGGCGCTCCGATAAGCTCCAGAAGCATCCGCGAAAGACTCAGTGATACTTTTGACGGTTCCTTTTCCATCTGCAGAGGATACAACTCTGACGCTCGAGGAATCGAGGCTATGATCACTCTAGCCACAATCATTATAGACGTCAAATCCTCACAAGGAGTGATTACCATTGGGCGTCCCTGTGAAGATCTGAAAGTATATAAACTGTTTTTTGCTTAGACTGAAGCTGGCTCTCGGTAGAGTGGTGCAAATACTTGCATCAATTGACCCGAATTATTATTAACCGACTGCATTGCCTCCGAAAAGATATCCTGCAAGGTCTAAGTAGAGGATCCTAGCATGAGATCATGCCTCGTCTCTTACTTACCATTAGTTAACATGCCGCTGCCCTTTGCAATGAATATACTGCAATCACAATTCAACCCGAAAACCGATAACCATCGACATGGTTCCAGATCTCGGTTATCAGCGGACTCCTTTCATCCCTTAAAGTAACTACAGTAATAAAAATATGCGAGATCTAAAAAATCTGGTGATCAGCTGACGAACCCCCGCCACGTGTCAAACGAAAGCGACATGGAATTTAGACACATGATGCCTAAGATGGGAAACAGTCAGACATCCATTTGTGTTGCAGCCAACTAGGTGCATGCATCAAAGAACAAAAACCACGCTATTATAGCATCACGGGTTTAGGATTCTCTTATCTTTGTGACAGTCAAAATCGAAGATGGGCCGACAACTATGCGCAAGCTCGGTATCTCTGCCACATTCTGCACTATTCCGGTTACATGCTTACGTAACAAAGGTATCCTCTCCTGATGTCTGATAGAGGTATATAAGCGGGAGCCCATCAGCCGGCAAATTAGAGCACACATGAGCGCGTCATGTACTGCAACAGCTTCTGCAATCGAGTTGCTGCTGTATCAAATCAGGATCACGCAATTGAGAGGATTTGTTGCTGCGTCCGATATCACGAAGCCGGGACCTGAGATATATAAATGCTTCAGTATCGCTTCGCCCGCTGTGCACTTCCTTTCCGTCACGAGGTCGGAGCACGTTTAGCACCTTCTTGTTTATTGGAAAAAGGAGCAGGTTTCTATCATCATCAGTCGCCTGTGAGTAAGTTGAGAACAAACAAGTCAAAATTGACTGGCTTCCAAGTTAGAGAAAACAGTTCCTTAGCTAGCACGAGTGCATCTACAGCCATGTCACAATTCGGGTACTTTCTCGAGCCTGGCAACAAATCGCTTGTCAAGAAAGAGCTGCCCATTCCCACTGCAGGCCAAGGTGAAGTGGTATTGAAAATCAGGGCCTCTGGGCTGTGTTTGAGTGATGTACACACCTTAGAAGATGGGTTGTTGGTATACTCGAATAGCTTCGTTATGGGCCATGAGATAGCTGGTGAAATCTATGAAGTGGGGCATTCTGTCGACGAGACCAAATTTCCAAAGGGAGGTAAATTCGCAGTCTTTGGAGTGAATAACTGTGGATCCTGTGATTTTTGCCTTACAGGAAAAGCAAATTTGTGTGTTAACAACGATATGGCTTTCTATGGTCTAGGTATCAACGGGGGCTATGAGCAGTACGTACTGGTCAAAAATGTGGCCCATCTAGTTAAAATCCCTGATGGACTTAGTTTTGAGCAGGCTGCTGTTGCGTCAGATGCAGTATTGACGCCCTATCACGCTATCATGACCACCAAACTGACTCCTGCTTCTAGAGTTTTAGTCATTGGATTGGGTGGTTTAGGTTCTTGTGCACTGCAGATCCTCAAAAATATGAACTGTTACACTGTGTGTGTTGATAGAAAAGTTGAACTTAAGTCAGTTGCTGAGGAATTCAAGGCTGACGAGTTCTATACTGATTTGGAAAAGTCAGACGTGCCGAAGATGTCATTTGATGCTGTCTTTGATTTTGTCGCTATCCAGTCAACGTACGATGTTTCTGAGGCCTACGTCAAGAATGGTGGTGTTATCAAGCCGGTTGGTCTTGGAACTCAGAAGGTCACCTATAGTTTGGTGATGCTTGGTGTGAGAGAGGTAAGAATTGAGGGATCATTCTGGGGAACTCCGAAGGAGCAAAAGGAATGTTTTGAGCTCGTTGCAAGGGGTCTGGTCAAGCCTGTCATAACCCCTTACACTTTTGACAAACTTCCTGAGGCATACGCCTTACTTTCTGGTGGCAAGTCTAAAGGTAGACTGGTTATTTCCCAATCATAGAGAGGAGGGCTCTATGCTAATGTTAGTGTGAGATTATCTAATAAGGTAAATTGCCTATTTAAAATTTTCAAAAAAAATTTTTGTTAAGATAAAGTAGAAAAAAAGACATCAAGGATTCTGACCCTTTTACTGAACTATTGGTGTTCAGTTGAGTTGTCTTGAGGTGTAATAGGAAGATTGATATAGTGATGAAGATACCAAAACTTGATCTTAAATCTTTGAAAGACAGAGTTGTAAGCTCACTTGCCTCTAGTAGGAACAACCCGGGGCCCAAGTCTCAGAAGAAGTCACAAAAGGATGAGATCAAGAACGGAGATGGAGGCAAGAAGAGCCATAATAAACGTTCTGAAGAGAAGCCAATTCGTGAATCAGATCAAGATTTGATACGAAATGAAGCTTTAGAACTTGGAGCCACGGAAGAGGATATCAAGTTGGTGACTTCGCTAAATGACAATGATGAAAGTGAGCAAGAATTTGCAGACGACATTACTGCTGATCCAGCTTTGTCTCAAGATTTGAAAAAGCTTGTGCAATCAATTGGATTCGATCAAATCAGTGATGAAGAGGAGTTGAGTGAGGAGGAACTGGATCAACCAAATGTACCAGACGTGCCAGACGTGCCAGACGTAGATGTACGAGAGCAGACTCAAAAAATTCAGAAAACACCACCAGAAAAGCACACACCATCCACCAATACCAAGGACAAAGTTGATAACGTGCAGTCTGTGATTAGTAGCAGACTGACTGTGACTCCTGCAAATGAATGGTATAGTATTGACGTTGGTATAGCTGAGATCCCTACTACTAAATTGAATCCGACTGAAATCAACAGCTTATATGAAAGGGGAAAGGAGGTCGTAGAGGAAGACAATAAGATCTACCAGGAAGAGTTCAACAAAAGCTCGTCACAAAAGAGGTTTTTATCTCAAATATTGACGGCAGGTACGCTGAATGATAAGATATCAGCTCTTACCCTTATGGTTCAGGAAGCCCCACTGCACAACACCAGAGCACTCGATTCGCTTTTGTCGATCTGCGAGAAAAAAGCCAGAACGGCAGCTTTGCAAGGTGTCACCGCTGTTGCAGACTTATTTATCCACGGTATACTGCCGCCTGATAGAAAGTTGAAATACTTTGAGAAGCAACCACTGAAAACACATCTAACAAATAAGCAGTTAGCCTTATTTTATTTTGAGGATTACTTGAAAAAGAAGTACTTCCATTTCATAGAGATTTTAGAGAGGCTCTCACATGACTCTATCACTCATGTGAGGACCAAAGTGGTTGGCCATACATTTGATTTACTGAAAGCAAAACCAGAACAAGAAGTCAATTTACTTCGACTTGGAGTCAATAAGCTAGGTGATATCGAAAAACAGGTCAGTTCCAAAGCATCATACCACATATTGTTACTGGAACAGCAACATCCGGCAATGAAGTCTATTATTGTTGATTCTGTTGTTGATATTCTGTTCAGAAAGAACAATGATCACCATGCAATTTATTACTCCTTAGTTACTTTGAACCAAACTATACTCACAAGAGCTGATGAAAAGTTAGCGAACAAGCTAGTTGATGCGTACTTTGCTGTCTTTGAGAAGATACTACTCGAAACGAAGACTCCAGAGGCTCCAACAATAAAAAGTTCTGACTACCAGAAAGAAGGAAGAAGAAAGAGAAATTTCAAAAAGGGCAAAAAGGGAGGAAAATCAGTCAAATCAGAAAAGACTGAGTCAGAAGTTAATGAAGAAAAGAATTCTAAAATGTTTGCGGCTATACTGACAGGTTTGAACCGTGCTTTTCCTTTCTCCGATCTACCGTCCGATGTCTTTGAATCACATTTGAACACCTTATATAGGGCTACACACTCCGCAAATTTCAACACATCTGTACAAGCTTTGCTACTTGTACATAATATTGTGATGTCGCAAGAAGGTTTGAAGATGAATCATAGTGACCGATACTACACTACTTTGTATGAGTCGTTGCTGGACGAAAGATTACTGAACTCATCCAAGCAGGCGATATATCTAAACTTACTTTTCAAGTCTTTGAAAGAAGATAACAACAAAATCAGAGTTATGGCATTTGTCAAGCGGATATGTCAGGTGTCTTTGAGCTGGATCAATATTGGAACAGTTAGTGGAATGATTTATTTGTTGATTGAGCTTGAAAAAGAAGTTCCAGAGCTACGTAATCTACTCTTCAACCCTGGTGAAGTAGATGAAGCTGCAGTATACGATCCCAAAAAACGTGATCCAAGATTTGCCAATGCTGATAATTGTTCGCTGTGGGAGATGTGCTATTTCATGACTCATTACCACCCTACAGTATCTTTGTATGCAGATGCACTTTTGGAAGGAAATAAAAAGGCGGCTGTTACAAAACCTGATCTCGGCCTATACTCCCTTTCTCACTTCCTTGATCGATTCGTTTACAAGAAGCCGAAGACCAAACCTGTTACAAGAGGAGCATCTATCATGCAGCCATTGGGCGGTTCACAGCCGGACACCTTGTTGGTTAAATCTACAGCTTCAGGTCAAACTCCCGCGAACACCGAAGATTGGTTGAATAAGGGCCGTATAAATCCCTTGGACCAGTACATTTACCAGTACTTCAGCACCAAACAGGAGAAAATGATTGCTTCGAAAATGGACAAGGAGATAGACAATAGAGCGAATAATGCGTTTGATGAGTCCGATTCAGACATGGATGAGGATACCGTCTGGGATGCACTTGTGAAGTCCAATCCAGAGGTGGAGGGGGACATTGACGACTTCGAAGACGAGGATATCGGCCTTGACATGGATGATTTCTCCAGTGAAGACGAGGAGGAAATGTCTACAGGAGAGGTGAGTGACAATGGCGAAGAAGAGGACGAGGAGGAAGAGGAGGGCCTAGTTAGAGTTATTCCGGGTGAGGGAGAAGAGGGAGAGGAGGAAGAGGAAGAAGAGGAAGAAGAGGAAGAAGAGGAAGAAGAGGTTGGGAACATTCAAGACGGGGCCGAAGAAGAAGAAGACGAGCTCTCATCCGAGAATGAAATCGCCGGACTTCTGGAAGAGGGTCTAGATGATGAGTTCGACAGCGACGAGCTGGACTTACAGGTCTCAGAAGATGACAGTGCCGATGACACGCCTTCGCAAGTCAGATCTGGCTCTTCCAAGCGCCCGGCCGACTCGACAAAAGCCAGCAGACCTTCCAAACGGCCTCGCCTACCCACTTTTGCCTCCGCTGCCGACTACGCCCAGTATCTCGAGTCCTCTTCAGACAGCGATTAGACTGTATAACAATACAAAACTTGTCACGGTAGTAGTGTCGTATTACACTAAGGTAGCACTATCCCAATTAGGAAATAAATTAAGGTACTGCTGTGCCACGAGTCAAGCAACGCGACACGAACCAACTTCCTAACTGGGAAAATGTGGCTGTGTTATGCCACGACTTTGCGCGTTTTGATTCCGAGAAGTGAACATCATGGTGTGTAGCTGGCTTCATGACTGGTACGATCGGCAGCCGTTCGGTGTGTATTGACTTGAGTATAGCTGTGTCAACTCTGCTGCTCTTGCTCGACAGATCGTCCCGTGAGCGAGTCCTACTATACCTGATATTTCATACCACATTGCGGTTTTTGCAGGACTTGTGGCTGAGACGATCACCAAAGGTGCACGGGTGGCTGATGAAAAACTGCGCCACAAACGCGGTCGGGTAAAAAATTTGTTTGCTTCTTACCGTTTGTTTACCTGCCGAGACTGGAGGTTGAAAATAACTAGTTTGACTTCTAGAGAAGTCCTATAGGAGAATTGCGGGAGTTTGGGTAGGTGTAATAGCATTGAAGTTGTTCCATACAGGCCAGAAGGGACGGTGGAGAGTAGTCAATTTGTGGAGCAGAACAGGATTTGCGAGACAGAGCTCTTGAAGGACAGCAGGACAGTACAGGTTGCTGATATTTACAGGGGCGAACCAACGGGGTGACCGTACCACTGAATACGGAGCGTAATAAGGGCGCTAGGACCCATTAGAAGCAAAAGAAAGAGCAGATCACTACTTAGCATGGTACAGACTCCAGTTAGCACGAGATTACTGGGGTCAGGATCTGTGCTGACCCCTCCAAGCACGCTGGGAAGAAATGCAATGGCTAATTCAGAGCGTTCCACGAGTCCTCTGATTGTGGATGTCAGCGTCGACGAGTCGGGCAAGCAAATGTATCTGTTGCGGCAGCCTTCTGAGAACGTAGCTGCATTAACGGAGGAATCAAAAGCGGACAGTGACGTCGATAACGAGACAGAAGGAGCCAAGAGTGAGGAAGAAGAAGAAGAAGAAGAGGAAGAAGATCTCTTCAACGACTCTCCCACAACCAAACGTAAGAACAGCCAGGCAACATGTTTTAACCGGCTGAAGAGGGCCCGCACTGAAAGCGAAAGCAGTGATAAGGAAAACATAAACCCGGCAGCCGATGATGACGGAGAAAAATGGTGCAACGAGGTCGAAGCCGCGTTTGAAGAAGCGCTCGCAATTATCCCCAAGCAAGGACTCAACAAGATAAAGTTGAGTGGGAGAGCTTTTGGGAGAAACGAGCTAGTGTCGGACTATATATTGTCCAAGACGGGAAAGTTCAGAACGCGAAAACAAGTCTCATCCCATATCCAAGTTGTGAAAAACATGAAGAAAAACCCAAAGATAGTAAAGTTGATACTGGAAGGCCCACCAAAAGATGAGGAGACATCTAGAAGATTTGAAGCTGAATTCAGTCGGATCTCAATGGCTAAGTCTTTTGGCTCCATAGGAGTTGAATCGCCGGTGTCCAACAATCAGAGCTGTTCGACATACAACTTTATCTCACGGACTAACGGTATACAAATGGAGCATGCCCCAACGACACCAGTGAGAAAGTATGGTTCATCAAAGAATCAACGAGCGATAACGCTCAAGGATCTGCTAGAGATTGATATTATATTTAAAAGATTCACGATGAATTACATTAACTATAACCATCCTCCTGACTCTCACAATTTTACTGACTTACCGCCTGACTTCTTCAAACCTCCTTTGAGGATCAGAACGAATGCAAACCTGAAATACAGGTTCCCTCAATTGTTCGACCTTATAGACGATATACGACAAGAAATACCAAGAATTGACAACAACTACATGCCTACGCCTGCGACTGGCCAAGGCCCTATTTATACTTCTATACCACCCGTTCCAATACTTCACGGGATGGTAAAGCTGACAACGCCTTCTATGCAGAACGATCTGCTATCAGGGCAATACAATGTCAGTTCATCGCTTACTTTAGCTGGGGTTCCTTTATCTGATGAGAAGTACTGCTGTTTGACATGTATATACTCTTTCGGACGACTAGTTTTGACAACTTTAGAAAAACTGGAAACGAAGTTCGGGAAAAAGCAGAATCATGCAAGAGACGTTTCTTTAGAACTAAAATTGGGAACAAACTATTGGTGTGACTTTTTCAATGGCGTTCATAGAATCGTGATGTCGCCTGATAATCCAAAGACCGAGAGTGAGGTATTGTCGAGAGCTATCAAGGGAATCACGATGAAGCAGGTTATATTTGCCGTGCCGTCCTCTTTTAGCTTTGGCAACGACGATTCGCGGCGTCCATCTCTGGAAACCATTACCAAGCGAAGTGTCCGAGCAATTCTTTTGTGGGAGTTTTTGAGGGTGGATAACAAGGAACAGGCTGAAACTACAATGAGAAGAATTCATTTACCGATGAACCACCCGACAAATCCCATTCCTCCTCCAAACGTGAGCAATGAAGCAAAAGGTGCCGAAGAGAGACAGAAGGTAGATGCCATACGCTTGGGTCAACAATATTCTACTGTAACTCTACCAATCGAAAACGTGGAACTACCTATAAACAACCCACTACCGGATGCACATATGATTGATTCAGGTACTCAGGTTCCTGCAGATTTATTTTCAATGAATAATAGATTTGTCTACCGATGTGAACCACCCCAATTTCAACTTTTCCCACCAAGTACTCTTGACCACAGAGGTTATGCGATTGGACCTATAGATATGCAACAGCCTCCCCTAAGTGCAACTGCTAAGCATTTCAACATAGGGCCTGACTTTAACGACACTGACCCATTTCTAAGCACTATGGACATTTCTGGGGTACCCCAAGGTTCTGATTCTCAGCCGGCCATAATCAAGTGCGAAGAACAGCCAGATCTATCTAGCGGTGCTTACGATGGCCTGTGGTGATTCTGATTGTGTCGCTTCAATGTGCACTCCCTCGCATGTGGTTACAATGGTTGTGGAGAGGCAGCAGATGCTCAACATAAGCGACGACTGCTTTTGCATATAAAATAACACGACATTTTAAGAGACATAAACTCAACGTTGTATACATGTACACAAAATCCTTACTAAACATCGTGGGTTACCACCTTAGTCTTGTGATAAGTAGCTCTCAGTTACTGACTGAATGACCAGCTCTACTTAGTTAAAGCATGGATCGATTAGCGTAATAGCACAGCCTCGAATTCGAAGAAATAATACCCGTGGAAATGGGAGAGTATCATGTGGTTCTATTGTGAATCGAGATAATTATTAAGCAATCATGAAGAGTCGTCTCTATTCTGCTCCTTTGATTAACTTGGAAACGTGTCAAGAGGTCAATTACAATGGTCGGAGAAGGAAAATTGTCATACAAACTAAATTCAGGGAACTTCATTCCCAAGGTAGGTCTTGGAGTCTTTAAAACTCCACCGAAGGTGGCGGCTTCCATTGTCTATGAGGCTCTGAAAGTCGGCTATCGTCACATTGACTCTGCCGCATATTATGAGAATGAGCAAGAGGTGTCAGAAGGCATTGCCAAATGGTTGGAGGAAGATCCTAAATCAAACAAGAGGGAGGACGTTTTCTACACCACAAAAGTTTTCGACACCGACCACGGCTATAAGGAAACGAAAAGTGCTTTGAGCAGCGCTTTGGAAAAGGTGGAGAAGATTGGCTATATCGATATGGTGTTGCTACATTCTCCACAATCCAACTATGAGAAAAGACATGGCTCGTGGATGGCTTTTCAGGAAGCAGTGGAGTCCGGAAAGGTCAAAAACATTGGTGTCTCCAATTATGGTGTAAAACATCTCGAAGAGTTGTTGGCTTATCCTGATTTGAAGATCCCCCCAGCAGTGAACCAGATTGAGCTTCACCCTTGGTTGATGCACCCGGACATTTGTGCGTATTGCAAGAAGAACGGAATTATGGTTGAGGCTTATTCTCCTTTAGTAAAGGCCCGTAAATTTGACGATCCTGACTTATTAAGCGTTGCCAAAAGCCACGGCAAGACACCAGGTCAAATCCTCATTGCGTGGTCTCTTGCAAAAGGCTATATCGTTTTGCCAAAAACCGTCACTCTTTCGAGACTATCAGAGAATCTCGATGTTTTTGACATTGTTTTGAGTGAGCAGGACATCGCCAAACTTGATCATGAGGACTCCTATTTCACCACTGGTTGGGATCCAACAACATATCCCCTTGATAGTGAAAACTAAGTAAGTACTGAACAAAATATACTACGTTTAGTGCCCCAAAAACAAACATGTACTAGTAAAAACATAATAAAACCATTTTTTGTAACGAATACGATATAGCCCTGCATAAAAGATGCACCAGCATTCACTTCTATGTGAAACCATCAGTAGTCCAAGAATCAAAATACAAATCCAGCAAGCAGGAAGCACTCCAAGCTTGGGTTGGGCTTGAGTCACCGCAAAACTCGCCGTTTTTGTTAGTCAGTTCAGTTAAGCCAGCCCAATCGCTCTCATAAATCCAATTCTTGTGCCCTGCAAGCCTTTTAGAAAGAAGCTGATGTAAATATTCTGTTGGAGTTCCGTCACCTGAATAACAGCTTGGGTGTGATTTGAAGTGATGTAGTCTGAAAGCTCTTAAGAAATAGCCCAAAATCCACACCCACTCGGGACCCTGATGGTAGTTACGGCCTTTCGAAGTTGCAAAGTCATCATTATCGTCCCCATTACGGTAATATGGACGATAATTCAAATCCGAGGGGTCTAACGTAGCTAACCCAACAGGACCTCTCAGAATTTTGTCCG
The DNA here is from genome assembly GCA_030579375.1 of Ogataea populi-albae. Taxonomy (NCBI): domain Eukaryota; kingdom Fungi; phylum Ascomycota; class Pichiomycetes; order Pichiales; family Pichiaceae; genus Ogataea; species Ogataea populi-albae. The sequence goes on along the minus strand of JAKTQY010000015.1, from coordinate 95,361 downwards.
CCATCCGAAGAGACTTCAATGCTTTTTCAGGAGTAAATAATTCAGGGGCAACAACCATAGCAATGGGAAAGTTTCCTCTTAATTGGTAATCCTCATACTCCTTTCCAGACCTAAATAAATCTTTGTAAATTCCTCGCCTGTTCACAATAGAACTATTGATCTCATACTTTGAATCATCAGAGCTATCTTCTGGGATGTAGTAGCACCGCTCAAAGTTGTCTAAAAGCAACTGGTTCCACTCTTTAAACGTCTTCACCTCATCGTTCTGTGTTTTTACATCTGAGTAAGGGAACAATCCCTGTTCATTCAACTCAATGACAAATCTGAGAGCACTTTTCAGTAGTCCATTGATCTCTATAGCAGCGCCATCACGTGGAGTTCCAGGGAAGCCCTTATTACCGGCACGAATACTTTCACCCATTTTATCCATCCATGTACCACAGTTGAATTGATTGCCTCCATGAATCAGACCCGTCGACCAATCAACTCTAATGTTCACATTGAAACCTTCGTCTCTCATTTGCGAATCAATCCCGGGGCCAGCATTTGCCTCACGATAGCTTATTCCAGCAGCATGTCTGCTCAGAATCTCATATACTATGTCTCTTATCGAGGTTTCATAACTAAATGCTCTTGGATCGTCAAAGCTAACATATGTATCATCAAGTGGGAATCTTCTCTTGACTTTACAGTCCAGGATTGCGGGACCTTTTGGCGCATGCCTAATGTAAGATTGAACACATTCTAAGAAAAACCATGCCGCATCTCTTGCGTTATATCTAGGTTCTTTTCCAGAGCCGAGCAAATTTGGAATTAGTCCGTGTTTCAAAGTCATCGCAAAGTTCAAAATGTGTTGTTTGGCTTCTTCATACCTTTCAGTCACTATCAATAATCCAGGTACAGAAATGAATACATCTCTGCCCCAACAACGCATGAAATCATAACTGAAATGAGGTAGACCAGCAGCCATTGAAGGTATCAAGTTGCATGGATTTATGGACGCACTTCTGGTCACACCCATCATTTGAATCGAACACATTGCCAAACTCTGAACAAACTCAGTACTACGTTGAATTTTAGTACTCATCAGGTTTAAAGCTCTGAACCTTAAAGCTTCATATGCAACACCAACAACCAGGGAGAAGTATCGTGGAATAAGGAAATAGGGCACATGACGCACCCGAGCAAACCGGGACTCCAGCCATTCCCTGAACTGAGTTATTGCCGGACCGTTTGACTCATATTTCACTAAACGGTTCGGTATATAATCTAAGGCCCAAGTTCCTTCCCTTAAATGTCCTGCGAGAGGGTGAGCAAGATCATTCGACCTCATTATATTTTTCAGTGGAGATATCCAACCCTGCAAACCCGCATAAACAAGCTTACCATAACCAGGAACAATGTATACACCGTCAGTTCCTGCACTGGCATCTCTTTCCTCAGATTCGCATCTATATAGAATTGCATTGATGTCAATCAGATTCAAGTCCTTAGAAGCTTGAAGTGCGCCCGTTCTGACATAATTATCAAGTTCGTCATCGCACCCAGCAATGTATGTAGAAAGTACCGCAATAGAGCCTTGAGGAAAGTATTCAGGAAGTTTAATCACACTACAATTTCCTTCATGGTCAAACTCCACTTCCAGAGGTGGTAACTGTGTTAAATCCACAGGAACTGGTTTAATATACATGTCATTGGGCCCCTCACCAGGATTATCTCCTGATCTAGTCAAAGAATAAGCAAACTTGTTTTCCACTTGAGTACCATTCAAAAGAATCGGAGCCAACTTCTGATCACCATCTTGGTAGAATTTTGTTCTAGCTATTAAGAAATAGCCTCTGCCTGTCTTAGCGTTGGTTCGATGAACAGTGATGTATTGGCCTTCATGGTGCACATGCATTTCATTGCGTTCCATGTCATCAACACTTTGATATGCAATCTCATCTCTTATTAGATTGAGTCTTCTTTTAACTTCACCAATACCACTTCCGAATGAATAGAGCCGCTTTTCATGAACCACGTTTAAAAGAGCAGGATAACATTCATCGTAGCCAAAAGTTGTACCCGTGGCACAGGAGCAAAAAGAAACCAATGCAGCATTAGGTAATGTGTCCTCAATTGTTCTCTTCTCTGCCGGCATCTCATTATCATGAGTGCAATCCATGAAAAGAGCGTGAGGCGATTGAGATGTGACTATCTCTGGAATTGGAATTTCAGATTTCTTTTGAATGTCTTCACAATTCCTTCTATAGAATTCTTCAGAATCTGCAGGTATGGCCATCTCATCTAATGGGAGCCATCTGAATGAGCCAATCGGGCGACCCCCATGTCTGTGCACTAATCTTGACAATTCTCCAACCGAGTAAGCTTGCATGGCCTCACGAATGAGAGACGAAATACCTAATCTCTCAACAAAAATGATGTCCAGATCCTCACTACCTGTGAAAAGCTCAGCAACAATATAGAGATTCGAGTTGACCTTTCTAGCTTCATCCAGCAACGCTTGTCCGACATGAAGTGGAGTAGAATGACAATTGTCAATCCGGAAGCCATGAAACAAGCTAGCCGAAAGTTTAGCGTATTCAATCATTCTCTTCCAGAGGTATGGCGAGTCTTCTGGTTTTGACCCATAACGGAGCTTGACACAATCACCCCAAACAATCACTTCTCTTCTTAGGTAGCACTTAGAATCTTTTGAGGCAAAATCCACAAGTGGGTTACCACCCCAAATCCAGCCGTTATTTGCTAGAGCCCATTCTTTTCCATTTGAATCAGTAAACCTTGTGAAATAAGGTTCTGTGAGAGGGTTGTCCACAGTAACCTCACCAAGTCTTGGTCCGTGTTCCTCTAATCTTTGGTATTTGATTCTGTTGTACAGCTGTTCCAGAATCTCATTATTATCGTCATCATAGCTCTTATAGAGCGGTAGGTTAATCTCATCTAGAACTCTATGAGCGTGTGATTTAAGTTCCGAGAATTCGAGATTTCCAAAAATGCAGAATAATACAGCCGCAAAGCTTTCTATTTTCAGTTTGTTTCCAAATCTGCAGCTGAGAGAGAAGGGAGCCTCGCAGCAGCTTTCACTGATGAATTTTGCAGTTTCAGACAAATTGGAAGCAACATTTTTTGGTACTTTGATCGAACAAGTAAGCTTGTTCGCTGAGGAAGTCCAATATTCTTCTAATTCCTCTAGATGACTGTTAACATTTACCACATAGTACTGCCAAAGTTTAAGTTCTCCAAGAACATGTATTTTAATACCATCCATTACCTTCAACAAACTTTGGACGCTATCGATAATTGTCGGATAACCGTGCCATTTCATATACTTGCTGAAATGCAGAAGCAATGCATCTAATTCTATTGCAGCGGACAAATGAGGAGCAGTTTCCTGATTATAGCCTACATCTGGATGGTCTCGTATCCATTGGGAATTATTTGCAGTGTGATTGAACACAACATCAGTCATAGAGAGAATGCCATGATTCTTTTCCAGTGAGGTCACCATTTCACGCACATCATCCACACCATTTTTGAATATTTCGGAATCAAACGACAGCTGATCATATATGGAATAAGGGGAATTTGACTCCCCCCTTTGTTGTAGTGGAGTGAAATGGATCATATTATAACCTTTTTTGGAGACTTCAACGAAAAGAGACTCCCACTCAGTGCTGAGTTTTGTACCCATCCATTTAGATATCATTGATTGCATGCTAACAGAATTCAGCGGAAGATATGTTCCATTCACAAATAGAGAAGGGGGAACGACAAAATAGTTCTTTCTTGTAGTTTTGAACTCCTCACTATCTGATGAATCTAAGGAGTTATATCCAATATAGTAACAGTAGGACCCAGGGGAATATATCTTCACATCAATGGAGGTATCCTGATAAAATGAAGAAGCTATTTTGTGAGAATAGTACTTCTCTCTTTTGTACGGTTTGTCTGCTTTCGGAGGGGCGTCAATCCAGATTGTTCCGTTATTTGTTATCTCCGACCCAGCAACGATGTAAAATCGCAAAATAAACAGAGGATCATTCGGATTCGCATTGGCATCAGGAGGACATGCGGGAAATGTTAAAACTCCACCTTTATTTCCCACAATTGGCTCACCTACCTCGTTTATTCGTAGGAGAATAATCTTCGTCATAACTCAACCCTCTTTTTCTTCAGTTCTTCGATTGTGACACAAACTTACGCTCAGAACTGTTTCCCAAAAACTCCACAAAGTACAAGCTATCTAATAAACACTTCAATTCCGCATTGGCTTGGCGAAAATCGTTCAGAGGGTGGTCAAACCTTCTTTCAATCAGAACAAATGTCTTGTTACCTGCGTTGCCTTATGTCGCTTTATCAAGTTGCAGCACACTGTCGTGGTTCAATTAAATTTTATGGGGCTGTGTAGGAACAAAACACCAGCCATGATAATTAACAAGTTATATAAGAGTCGCTCGAAGAAGTAAGGATGCTTTACGTCACACTACAAGGCGTGCGAAACAAGCTTTCGAGTTCTCAGTTATGTATATATTTGTCATGAATATTAAACACAAAGACTATCTTTCCGCGGAGTAGAAGTGCAATGCTTTCTTCAGAAATCCATTCGAGACTTAAATCACTGTAGACAAGATCGTCAAAAACATCGAGATACTTATGCATCAAGTCAACGATCGATATGGTAAAATGTGGGTCGGATTCAGCAACAGTTTGTGACTCCGCGAGTCTTTTTGGAGAGGATAATCTGTTCTTTTCTTGGAATTCCCTCAATATTTCAAGAGTAGGGATGTTGGTCCAATTGCTAGCCAAGATCTCATCCTTGCTCAAATACACCTCTATGAATAGTAATTGAAAATCGGGAACTTTCAATAAAATGTCCTGACTTCGTACCACACCAACGTCCAGCACATCTTTTGTTTGATGAGCTAAGTTCCAAATCTCTATGGAATACGAAGACAGATTAAAACATGCTAATCTGTTTCCTGTTTTTGAGAAATGGGGTCTAATCATAGCGTTATTATGACCAATTCTCTCTCTCAGCAACTGCACATTTGGATCCAAAATAGTTGGCAGTCTTGCTTGCTTCAGTGGTAACACTTGCCAGTTTCTTTCAAAATGCTTGAAGTGCGTCCCAGAGCTGATAAATACAACTCCTTTGTAACCGAGTTCCAGTTCTGAGTCATCAAGCATCATACAAACAGCACCCCCTCCTTTTGTAATATCCAAAATTTCACAGAATTTGGTGTACTCATTGTTCCCAAAAACCACAAATCCTATTTTCTCACAAAAACGATCTTTGAGAATTCTACTTGTCAATTCTATTATAGCAGCTAAAGACTTTGGCCGACCTCCAAAGCTCGCTTCCATTTGCGTTGCGAATATTAAAACGGAATTAACAAGGAGGTATAGCTCATTAGCAGAAATTTCTTCTGACCACTCAATCAATAAGTAGTTTGTGAAGTCCAAAACCGAGGTAGCATCTGCAAGGGATCCTAAGGACGCGACTAGAAGCTCTCCCATTATAATGATCACAAAACTTCGGCTGACCTCAAAGAGGGATCTGAGATATGAATTACAAGAGTTGAAGACAGAGGAGTTTTTATTCTTCAATGACTTGAATCTAATGCTTAGAGTAAGCTTTAGGATTTCAGAGGGATTGATCAAGCCTTGGGAGAACAACTTCAACCGTAGTTTTCCTAGCATCTTGAGCATTAAATGAACAATAAGATTATTATCACAGTGTAGCAGAGATAACAACCGGCCGATGAAATAATATGAATAGTCTTTGACGTTAGGGTTGTCGAATGGAACGCCATGAGAGATCATAACTCCAAATATTAAAGTAGAAAACAGCATGTCCATTTCATCGTCATCATCGTTACAAAAGTTCTTCAGCTTCAACCTATCCACCCAACATTCGAAAACATTGTTATCGTAGCCTCCCATGCCAGCTATTATATCATCCAGGAATTCCATAGATTTCTGCGAGATCTCATTTGTTAACGAGAGACAAAATGAACAGAGCTCTTTGAGAAAGATATAATTGTTGAAATTTTCTACTGAATATGAGAGAAATAACTCATCAATGTGCGTCTCCTCATCACATATCACCCCTAACAATAGTAAAAACTTCAGCGGTAAACGATTAAGGTTTAGCTTCGTGTTGTAAAAAGATACATCGGTAGTAGTCCCATCAACGACAGATATCCACTCCCATTCAGAAGCATTAGCAAGCAAAGTATGAACCACAGCATCCCTCAAGGTATTATCTTTCAGTAGGCAATTAAAAGGAATCCACTCAACATTATTTCCAAGAATGTAGTTAGTCATTACTGATGAAAAATCTCCAACATTGACAGAAGCATCGATTTTATATATCTCCATTTTGGTGCCTAATATAAGTGGTCTTTCTCTCACTTCAAGCGTTGCCAAATCAATAAATTTGCTTGCTTCAGAAACAGAACATACTTCCAGCATATGAAGGTCCTCAATATAGTTTACAGATTGAAAGTTATTGACATCAACTACCAGCTTACTATGGACTTTTGTTAGCTTGGAGTTCAAGACAAATAAGCCAAAGAAGTTGCCGTCATCAAACACCATTATCCATCTAGCACCAGACCCCTGCTCAATATAAGCTGAGAGTTCCACAGCATCAGCTACTTCTCCACTGAGAAAGCTAAACCTATTGAGGACTTTAGAGTCCTTATCAGTGATAACCAGCTCTCCTGTGGGGTCTCCAGTTAGGATGAAGTCGTCAAAAGATTTCGAAAAAGTGATGATTTGCTCTTTATTATCGTCAGTGAATTTTAATGCCAACCCCGGATTGGAGATCCAACTTCCCTCACAATAAGATAACAATTTGCATCCGTCATTCGAAGAACCTCTAAACAAACCAATGAGGCGGTGATCAAATATTGTAGCATCGAGAAGAGTTGAGCTTGAGCTATGAACAATTTCAACATTGCCACTTTTAACAAACATCAAATCAAACTTGGAAGTCATGATTGCAAAGCTGTAGTTGTTGTCATCAGCAACATTGTGAGTGGTAACGAGTTTCTCAAAATGTGAGCCCAAAGGAGACGATACAAGGCTAACCAGTCTGCCGTTCTGAAGATGATATATGACCCAGCCAGTTTCTTGTGCCACTATCCATTTATTGGGAGAAAGAGACCTTATGTCTTTTATTTTGCCATGCGAGTCTTCTCCCAGGTTCACCCAACCATTGGAAAGTAAAGCTGTTTTGTCCGCTGGTAACAGGGATTTAGTAGACTGATTATATAGAAAAATTTGAGCTTGACCGGTCGGGCCCACAATGTAAAGATAGCTGCGATGGAGGTTGATGAAGCCAACTGGCCAGAAATCGAGATACACCATTGGTGATCTGTACAGTCTTTTAAAGTCATGAGCTATGGCGATTAATGTGGACGAGTTACTTCTGAGAAGCAGCAGATCGACTTGCTTCATTCGGAGAACCACGAAATCGGATATTTCCTTGTCTTGAAGATCAACATGATCTACCGTCTCACATGTCCTTAAATTGACGGCGACAATAGAGAAGCTCCCTAATAGACAATAGATATGTTCACTGGACTCACGGCGACTAACCTCCATGTGAGTTACCACTGACGAACTAAGTGCAAACTTAATCATACGAGACAAACTGTAGTTGCCATTTTGAAGCACATAGATCAACAAAGTGTTATTTAGCGATATTACCAGTCCTTCTGACCATGGCGCTATATTAATCGTATAGTCCTCCAATTTTCCTTTAATCTCTGATGAGAAGTTTTGGATTAGTCCTAGAATAAGTGTCTTTTTCACCGTTTCCTTGAAAGCCAAATTGTTCGTCACATTGGGTACGTATTTTGCTTTACCGTCTGAGTCTGAGGGAACGATCTCTTTGTATATGTACCAATCATTATTCGGGGCTATCAATCGTCTCGATAGAGGAAAGCTGATAGATGGAATCGTCATAGAATTTGATGCAACCCATTTGTGGACGAGAAGCAATCCTACAGCGCTGTCAAGAGGACCCTTCCTTTATTGGTCAACAAGGGAACCATCACACATAACGCTACTTCCATAGTTATTAACCTAAGAACCCCAGATTGGTATAATTACATCTCTGCACCATACATCGATGAGTAGTAAGCCTACATTATCATTACTGGCAGTCGTTCGATATGGTATTAAGCGGAATATCTTAGGCGATTTAAGAGACAATGCGATATATAACAGTACGAGTGGTAACAACTCCATAACGGCAGCGATACAAAGTAAAGGGCTCTAGAACTTCATTGTTCTGTTTCTGTTCTTCTTTTTGGAAGAACGGCTCTTCTTGTACTGGTTGCTTCTAGAAGTTCTCCAGCCAGATGTGCTGATCTTGTCAGTTTCCGTCTCCATCTTGTCTTCCGGAATAGCAGTGTCCGTTTTCTTCTGTTTGGCCAAATTATCCTTCAATTTCTGCGCAAGTCTGAGTTTTCTGCTCTCATTCGTGCGATAGTAGTCAGAAGTTTTCGAGCTGACTTTCTCAGCTTTTGACTTGAGCTTGGATTTTGATCTTGCGGAATGTGCCATTGTGAATAACAACCGAGATACCTATACCAATTAGCGTACGGATGAGCAACCTCTTAACATATAATATTAAAATAAAAGATTTAAGATGCAATTTTTCAGATTTACCTCAAAGCTGAGGTAATCAACAATATCAGCAATATATTGGTTAAGTGTCTAAATGTAGATCGTTTTGTGAGTACGATTGTTTCGCCCAGTGGCACCGTTTTGGGTAAGAAGGACTTTCAAAATTACGTATAAGTATCACTGTGAGCAGAATTGCTTAGTAGCAGTAACAAACTCTCTGTTCTCATCAACAACGAACGCAAGATAAAAAACACAAGAGCATATCACGTGATGTAATACAGGGTTGTGAGCTTAATCGTGTGACGGCGAAAATAATGAAAATTGAGGTAAAAATTTTATAGACCTAAGTAAGCTCTTAAAGAAAGATACTTGAGAATAGACAAGATTAACGAGAGTTGAAGGAAGCTAATACGGAGCAGAAGACAAGCTAGAACTCAAAATGTAAGTGATCAGATAACACATGCAGTGGACTGTGAAAGAGAATAGGAAAAAAGCATGCAATGAAGTAGAATTCAGAAGATCGAATAATGAACTATGGTACAAATCAAACATCAGTCCAAGTTGGTGGCGGACCATGTTGTCCAAATAAAGGTTGGGAGCAGCAATCACCTTATCGAGCCTACACATAGAGAATGTAATGCCTCAGACATGCTTGCAACGCGAGTTGGAGAGCAATCTTTCCCCTAAACAGTCCTCTGGAATTCAGTTGAATATCTACTAACAGTATATGTAGGGCCAACCTTCGTACTCAAAAAAGACTTGCTGCGTCCGTCTTGGGCTGCGGTAAGAGAAAGGTCTGGTTAGACCCAAATGAGACTTCCGAGCTTGCACAGGCCAATTCAAGACAGGCTATCAGAAAGTTGTACAGAAACGGCACCATTGTCAAGAAGCCAGTCACTGTGCACTCTAGATCACACGCCAGAGCTGTTGCAGAGTCCAGAAGAGGTGGAAGACACATGGGTTATGGTAAAAGAAAGGGTACAGCTGAGGCTAGAATGCCTTCTCAGGTCATGTGGATGAGAAAACTCAGAGTTTTGAGACGTCTCCTAGCCAAGTACAGAGCTGCAGGAAAGATTGACAGACATCTATACCATTCCTTGTACAAGTCCGCTAAGGGTAACACCTTCAAGCACAAGAGAGCTTTAGTTGAGCATATCATCCAGGCCAAGGCTGAAGCTGCCAGAGAAAAGGCTCTTAAGGAGGAGGCTGAGGCAAGAAGAATGAGAAACAGAGCTGCTAGAGAACGGAGACAGCAAAGAATCGCTGAGAAGAGAGAGGCCTTATTTAAGGACGAGTAATATCTATAGCAGGTATAATGTTAATCAAAGTTACTTTGAAACACTATCTATCACTAGTAAATCACCAGGGCCTAATATAATTTTTTTTAACAAGCGTTAAATTTTAGATGTTATATTTTTTTAAATGGATCCCTGTTTTTCTGGCGGTCGATCCCTATCTCTGGCTTCCAGTTGTTGTAGTCTATCGTTCAGCCATCACTACAAGAAGAATTAAGCAGCAAAAAGCATCATGAAGCTCTCATCGTCCTTGCTCTCAGCAGCCTTACTTATGTGGGTTTCTCGAGCTGAAAGAGCTAAGATCTTCAACTTTGATCTATTAGACGACCAAGAATATACTCCGACAGAAGCTAGGGAGGCTGTCAACCCGCTCGCAGGCGTAGACCTTGACCAACTAGTCAACGTTGTCTACATCACTCTGGAACCATCTACAGTGTCAGTTACTATCACAGAGACTCTCCATACTGTGTACCTATCGAATGCTACCACTACCGTGACCGCCCAACCAACCGATTCCGCTTCTGAAACGCCGTCCGCTCCAACTGGTATTTACCCCGCCCCCAGAACTGGATTTCAAATGAGCTTTAGTTCAAACTGGACTTCTACCTCTAGTCCTCCTTCCTTAAGCGAAATAAGCATGACGGGAACTACAACCAATGCCAAATGGCATTCCGCCGAACTGACGGTACCTGCCCAACCTACCCCCACCCCTTTTTCAAGCTTTTCTAAGCCAGTAGCAGACAAGGTTACGAAGACAGGAGAAACAACCTCCAGCGGCACAAAGGGTGGGTTACAGTTCTTGATTGGCGATGGTCAGCCAATAAGCACCGTCGACGAGAACGAGTCACTTTATGAAGAGCTAATTGGCTTTGTATCCTCGGTATTCTCAGAGGCTTCACCAGTGACTTCAAGTGCCAGTGCAAGTCCAACCAGCAGCCAGGCCAGTACCATCTCAACGCTAACTTCCGGTGGCGATTTCTCGCTGGGTGTTTTTAAAAACGTCTCCCTTAATACTAGTTCATCTTCCGATGACCTTGACACAGGGTTTAGCCCCTACAAAAATTTGCCGATTTCGAACATTGAAATCGACTTCAGCAATGAGTCACCGAAAGTAAGAGCTAGGAGCTGGTATATTGGGTCAGTGGTTGCATTGCTGATCTTTGGAGTACTTGCCCTTTGACCTGGCAGAGATAGTGAGACATTTAGTTATCTTCTTTTTTTAGTTTTTTTTCGTTTCTTTAGTTCTCAAGTTTTAGTTCAAACCTCAAGTAACGGTTATGACCGATGAGCATGACAGCCCAAGGCCAGTAACTCTCTCACTAGTCTTCAACAGAGCTTCATCTCCTTGCTACCATTTCAGTTGGAGGGGAAGACAGCTTTAGAATAGTACATCCGTGCACCAGAAAAATTTTCCCGGCATCGAAACTGCAACAGGAGTTGGTGAAGCATAGTAAAAGTCGAAAAGGGCGGAACGTGGTTGTAATGGCTGAGACTGGCTAAAATAGAGGCATTGATAATTTTGGGATACTAATACCTACCGATAAAGTGGTATAGAGAACATTAACGCGTTTTGGATTAAGGAACCACAAAAATTTGGTCGTCTACTATTTGTGGTGTTAGTGTATCGGCGAACACAAAGGCATTGAAATTGTAGGACACTTGAAGAGCGCTCTTGAGTTTACATTATTGCCATTGCGATACAGAATTGGGTTACAACTCCCGTTATTTGTGTTAGTTTCCGCCTGTCTCATTTGAATATATGGTTGAAATAAAGAGAACTGTAAGGGTCACGACAACCCAACAGGTCCTGAAAGATATACCCCCTGTACAGGAAGGATTTCCTATGAGAGAATGGGCTATCCAGATCTCACTGGTGGATGACAAAGGAATCGAACAGCCGGCAACACTTTTTGACAAAGTTACTTACCATTTACATCCAACATTCATAAACCCTGTTAGATCTTTCAAGAAACCCCCTTTCAAGATTGAGGAAAAAGGATGGGGGGGATTTGATATCCCTATAACCCTTACTCTCATTGACAAGGGAGGTGACAAGAAGATAAATCATGATTTGAATTTTATGAAAGAAAAATACGTAATAGACACTCCTATCACGATAAACACGAACAAACAGAATCTTCTTAAAGAGCTTGCGAAAACTGGTCCTATTCCAAGCTCCAGTGATGGTACTGCGTCTTCCTCGCCTGCTGGACAGCTTTCAAAGAAGAGAACGGCCACTCTTGCAGACTCGAAAAATGCCAAAAAAGTTAAAGGATCCGCCATAAAAGCCGGCGTGGATCTCGAGAAGCTAGCGGATTACCTCACCAAGTTGTCTGAAGATGATTTACTTGGGGTAGTTCAAATGATTAATGATAATCGCACTCCCGATATGAGTATCAAGAATGACGTCGAGAAGGGAGAGTTCACCATGGATTTATATACTCTTCCAGATACATTGCTGAAGAGTTTATGGGAGTATGTAAAAAAGCGGGCTGATCAATAATAGGTGGACGATGTATACTTTTATATTTAGTTTTTAATGCCATCTCTGCTTTATTGGAGAAGGAATATAAAAGTGAAAGCTAAGCGAAAGAGGAAGATCACACCGACCATATCATGGTAGTAAAGTCTCTCGATCCTGTCGCTACTCCAAGACCATCATTCGAAACTCTTACTTGACTGACGGCATTCTTATGGCCGTCAAGCTGTCCAACAATTTCGCCACTAATTGTATCCCATATTACGACTGAAGGATAATCTGCGTAGGAACTAAACAATAATCTTCCGCTTCTACTGAAATCGAGCGAAAGAACCCCAGGGTTATCCAGAGCAGCTGCAATTGAAGACTTCAGAGAAAACTTGAGGGTTGCTGGTGAATCTCCAGGACAGGATGACTCCGATCCTTGACGTTGACTGCTATGTGAGGGTTCTTGTTGAAGTAAAAGAGGAGAACTTTGATGTTTTTCACCGAGCAAACTGTATACTTTAGAAGCTGGATAACTTGCCAGCTCACAATCCGATCTAATGTCAAACAACTTAATTTCTCCACTGTCGGAACCGCAAACAAACGAATACCCATCTGGGAAGAAGCGAACTGTAGAAGAATCATGCGTAGTCGATGCTTGGAACTGTCTTTTATTGTTGGGAGATCTGATGTCCCATAAATTAGCCAATCTGTCTGAGGAGCAGGATACAAACACATTTTCATCAATTTTGCTGGTCGCAAGTGCAAGAACATCTCCCAGATGTCCATGAAAGCTCTTGATTTTAGTTCCTTTATCCATGTCCCATAGATTGATAGCCTTGTCACCAGAGCAAGTTAAAATCTGTCGGTTGTTTATAAACGAAAGATCCGATATATACTCCTTGTGGCCCTTGAATATCGAAACTATGGAACTCCGTTGCTGGGAACTATCATCAATCACACCTTCACTGAAAGATAAGTCATACACAATACAGGCATTCTCTAGACCTCCTGTAGCGACAAACTTCCCATTAGGCGAGATTTCACAACAAGTGACCCAAGGATCATCTAGCATGATCAGGTTTTTCTTCAATCCCGTAGTAGTATCCCAGTAAAGAAGAAACCCATCTTGTGCAGCGGTAATCAGGTGCACATTATCAGGATGCCAACTTAGAGATAAGACCTTATTGAAGTGCCCTTTCAGAGTTTGGTATCTTTTCAAATGAACTCTGTCTATTTGCTGACTGCAATTAACAGACATAGACCTCAAATCTGCATCCTTGACCTGCTGTTTTACCTTTGCAAGATGATATATAAGCTTCTTCGACTCCACTTGAACTGCCTGGATCCTAGTCGATAGCATGCTGCTAAATTCAAGTTGCTTTTGGTACGCCTCCGTCACCATACTCTTCCGACGTTATAAAGCACAAAAGCAACCAATGACAATATTTGCTTTCCCAATTATGCTAATCAATTGCTATCTTTACCAAGATCCACTATATGCCATGACGCAAATGACAATCAATCAAGGAAAACTGTCTCCTTAGCAAGTCCTCTATCGAAAACCATCAAAAGAAGACAAAAGCAAACTCCTTTTCTATGATAATAATCTGCTCAATAGTGCAATCGATATGTGGCAATGTACGATGACAGTGGCGTACTCCACAGCACTAACTTGGATATATCCGTTGATTGTTGTTTCTAGCATCGCACAGCCAAGATGTTTCAGAATTTGCAGGTATCTATTATTTTAAAGATATTTCAAAGGCGCGACGGCTCATCAATAATCGATTCTAGAAGGTATTAGCTTCTTTTGCAGCTAAAAAAAGTGATGAGAGTTTCATTTGGGCTTGGAGTCCTAATCAGGCATCAAAGCCAAAGATCGAATTCCGATACTCCCAGATTTCGTTTATCAAGACATATACGAGGTTTTTCAGGCTTCAATTCGTCACCAACCTCCTCGAATCTTGGGTAATAGGGAACCATGGCGTCGCAACTGCTGACATACATGTTATTGTAAACTTTCCAATAAACTGCTCTGACTTTTCTTGCGGGATGAAATAGGCCTGCGACAGTGTAGTTCATTAGCACTCCTGTGCCAACAGCAACACGACAGCACTCAACACTCTCGAGGATTCTGTTGATCACATGGGGTGAAGTCTCAAATATGTTCGGCCATATAAGATTAAGAAAGTGAATAAATGCATCTTCATAACCCATTCCGAATGCACCAAGTGCCATATGCTTTACTACAGTGGCTGCAGTTTGGCGATGAACGAGATCTCGATCAGTTAGCGCATTTTGAAGTAATGGCAAGGTGGCGTAAATATAATCTGCACCCATGTCTACTATGTATTCGAACATGAAAGACATCGCCTTTAAAACACCGTTCTGAACATTTTTGTCTGGGTATCTATACTCATTCATCAACGCTGGTAGGACTGAATATGGAGAACAGCTCTCTGCCACAATGCCAATGGCAACCGCAGTACATACTCGCAACTGACGCTCTTGAACACGTAAATTATTGAGAAGGGTGACTAACACATCTGAAGGGCCTATTGCCTTTGCTATAAGTCCAAATGTGGTATTTGCAGACATTCTGACTTGTTTCTTGTGAGCTTTCAGCATCTCCAGCAGTTCAAAACTTATCCGCATCCATTCCCTATGGTTGATATACTCTTTTGCTCGATCTGCAATATCACCGATTAGATTTATGGCGGCTTCCTGCACCTTTTCGTGTCTGTTTCTTAAGATCGGAGTCAACGTCGCCAGAATTTGAGAAATTGGTGGATTCAAAAGTTCAATACCCAAATTGGAGATTACAGTCCGTAAAGCGTTCAATATTGAACCTAGCACATCAGGATAAACTTCACCAAGTGATTCATATAGTATGGTCCCTAGTCTTATCAACATCTCATCTTCACCACAGATTTTCATCACGACACACGCCCGTGAAATGAGATCAGCTGCTTGCTGTCTCACTTCTGAGTTCTTGTTTTTCAAGCGGTACAGAACGGCACTCACAATGGAGACCAAGTGAGGTTTTACTCTGATACCTAAAGAGTTCATGATATTTCCAAATCCATTCAAAAAAATTGGCTCGTCTGCAGATTGATGTTGGAAAGAGTATAATAAACCGTCCAGCAATCTGTTCACTGTTCTATCGTCAAGATCAAATGAGCCAAGATCAGTAACAATCATGTTAGCGGTCTCAACCGCCATCTTTCGATATGGTTCCGATTCATCCTTCATCGCAGTCAATACGTGTTCAATGATTATACTGGGGCTGAGTTTCAGTGACAATGCATAGGCAGCTTCAACACACATCCGGCTTATTCTTGTGTCCAAAGCAACTCGTCTACTCCAAAAGTTCTTGAAAAACTCTTCTGCAACGTTATTGTCAGTCAATAATCTCCTGTCTATACTCTGCATAGAACAACACTGCTGAATTATTTTCAGTACAGTCTTCTTCATCTCATCTTCAGGAGAAGAGAATTCTCTAACTAGAACCCTGAACACTTCATTTGCATAATAATTTGCGTACTCATCATCCATTAATGGAATGAGGTAGCCGATAGCTCGGAGAAATGCAGCCAAATTTTTTCCTCTGTGTCTTTTAAGTCCGTGCCATAATGGTTCAACAACTCTTTCAAAAGATTCAAATCCGTAAGGCGCAGAAGCCTCAGCTAGTGAGCTTATTGTTGTAGCTGTTAATGTTCGTACATTTAGATTTTCATCCGTTATCAGCTTTGATATGCAACTCACCAAGTTATTTAAATAAGGCAAAATACTCGAGCCCATCAAGAATGCAATCTGCTGTACTATTTTCACTCCTGTGTGTCTCGCAAGCCAACTCTTTTTCGAGTTGCAAACTGCTTTAAGAAAAGGGAGAAGCGACTGTATTCCGAGAGAAGAAGCCACTACAGCAAAAGTTCTAGCCACAGAATTTCTGACATAGTCATCAGAATGGTCAATATCTGGCCGTAGAGTCGAAATCATATGCGCTAAACCTGCGGCTTTGGAAAGATTGGAAATAATTTCTCTCCCCTCCATTCTTGTGTAAAGATCTTCATCTAGTAACAACGGCATTATGACAACCAAAATCTTGTGAGTATACGGCCTTACTAAATCATCAAGCCTAAATAAGACACGACCAACTACCTTTACCAAAAGATGCCTTTCCTGATCTTCCAAAGATTTGTCCATCAATAAGGGAAGAACAATGTCGAAAATAAGACCGGGGCCAAAATGACGAGCGTTATCAGTGAGCGACCGAAGAGCTAATTTTCTTGCGTGGGGAGATCCATTTTTTATTCGTAGAATCAACTTCATGCATCGCCTCTCTTTTTGTTCTGCTAATGAAAGATCTGAGGTGTTGACGTCTTTAGTGGCAATTAACTTTCCAAAAACTCTCATATCAGAGTCTTTAAAGTACTGCAAATCATGCAGTCCTGGGACTTCATGAATCAACTGAGGGTTATTAAATTTATATTCGCTCTTTAGAGTGCTTTCATCAGGAATCATATATCCATTGACATTAGTGGCAGAGTCAAATTGTGTGAGATCGGGAGGAATATCAAGAAGGGGTTTGTAAGAAGAAGGAGGATCTACTTTATCGAATCCTTTGGGCAGTAGGACAGTAATATTCTCATCTGTTAAAGGAATTCCATCGATAACTGGAATTTGGCTAGTCACTAATAATGAGCTTAGAGAATCGTCTGGTTTACTATCCTCTAATGCTTCCCATCTAGACTTTCGTTTGCTCTTGAGATCAGTTGCATCTGGGGGAGTGACATCAGAATCATGCTCGTCACCTCTAACATCCCATCTTCGTTTCCTTGTCTTGCGGGGTGGAGTTTTGTCTCGTTTTTGCTGGGTGTCAGTATTCTCAACCTCAACTTTGCCTTGAATTGCGGCGTGCTCCAACTCAGATTCCTTCTCTTTCTTCTCATTTCTTCTGTTCATCGCTTCTCTGTATGTCAAGTTCGCCGTCGCATCTTCTTCAATCATAAAATCATACTTCCTTTTCTGGTAGTCAGACTCCCTCGATATTATTTGCTTTTTACTGAACGTAGCAGATAGAGGATCTATGTAATTTTCAGCTTCTTCTGCGAGATCCTCTTGGAACTGTTTGGGTATAGAAAATGTCCCGGTCAGTTTATTTCCCTGCTCTTTGGAATTCATTTTGCTACCCAAGGGAGCCAACGAGTCTGAGGACGGCATGGAACGTCGCAAGTGCTTTCCTCGTAAGTACTTCCCTCACAGATGCCTCCTTTCATGATCTTTATGGTGCAAAAGAGCAAGAAGGATTATTTTATCTTAACCTTTTTGAGATTTACAACGTCGTGTACGTCTGTGTACCGCGCCACAATAACCAGCCACACTTAATAATGAGGCTGGTAATCATGATCGCTTAAGACGAAAAAGCACATTCCTAAACAACTTAGCGTGTTCATACTGCTTTTAGGAGTGAAACTAGAGCCTTCGTAGAGGTAATCCAAGAGAACTTTCATAATATTAGTGCCTTTAGTGCGCAGGAAGGCATTAAGAGTCAATTTCTTTGTGAAAAGTCTATTAAAGACTCGCGGTTTAACGAGTTCATCAACTTCACTCAAGGGCAGAAAAAACAAGATGGTATCACTGCTTAAAGCTGCTGTTATAACAGCAGCTTTATTCAAAAGCCGAGCGGTGACCGCTGCTGATGATGGCGACTTGACACTAGTTGGGACATGGTCCTCGAAGTCCAATACTGTGTTTACGGGGCCTGGGTTCTTCGATCCCGTCGATGAGCTATTGATAGAACCAGCGTTGCCGGGTATTTGTTACTCATTCACAGACGATGGCTTCTTCGAGGAGGCATTATATCAAGTAACACCGGACTCAAGAAACCACTCCTGTGCTGTTGCAGCCCTTATCTTTCAACATGGGACATACGAAGTGAATTCCACCGGCTCAATTATTTTAACTCCTTTCGCTGTGGATGGCAGACAGCTTCTCAGTGAACCTTGTAAGGATAATGGGGTGTCGTCTTATTCAAGATATGAGCAGCTAGAAGTTTTTGAGAAGTATGCTTTGAGCCTAGATGATTACCATGGTAGATATAAGCTACAGTTGTACCAAAGTGATGGTTCGCCATTACAACCATTGTACTTGGCTTACAGACCTCCTCAAATGCTCCCTACAATTTCAATGAATCCAACTGCCGGTGATGGTTTCGATGGTTCAGCTACAGACAGCTCTGACAGTGCTTCCTCTATGTCTACTGGGTTATCACAGAAGGTCAAAAGATCGTTAGAGAATAGATATAGAACAAATGCCCAGAAAAAATCCAGCTTGGATTATGAGTTTTGGTGGTATACTTCTGTGGGTATGATGCTTATTGGAGGTCTTTTAGTTTGGAGAGGATAAACCTGTGGTATTTGCATTATTAGTTTTTATGTACTGTTATACATGTGTTAGTTTGAAACTTTCATTTTCTCTACATGTAGTGGACTGAGATCATACAGCAGATATGTGAAAGGATGTAGTTGTTATTATGGGTATTCGAGTACACAAAAGTTGGCAGCAGTAGCTCGATAATATAAAAGTGCAACTACTTTATATAAAGGAGCAAAATAAAACTGCCTCGGTCTACAATCTTAAGCAATAGAGACAGTTCGAGACATATCAGATTAAAGCAGCAATGAGGATGAGGATCCAACGATAAGTCTCAAAGGGAGTCGTGACAAGAGAGTGTTTCTGAGCATTATTTCTTCACCTCATAAAATCTTCTGAACTTGTCATCTACGCTGACCAAGTAGTAAGTTCCACTTGTAAGGAACTCATAATCCCCAGCAGGTTCAAAAGACTTTTGAAGGTGTGCCTTTTCTCTTAGTTTGATTGCGTCTTCGTAGTCTTTTGGAGATTTCTGTAATCTGTTTGTCAACTTGGCATCGACATCTAGGACCTTTATTATTTTTGAAAGATCACCATTAACCTTGATGGAGAACATAGAAGCCGCCAAACCAGAGCCATACGAGAATAGACCAATTCTCTTGTTTTGAAGCTCATCATTACCGACATAGCATAGCAGAGAAGCTAGAGATCCATAGACTGAAGCGGTATACATGTTACCAACATTTGTTGGCAGTCTCAAAGAAGGTTGGACTCTCTTATCGGAAAGTTCCTTTGCCAGCGAGAGAAATGTCTTCTCGATAGTCTTGTCCGTCAACGAAGCATCGTAATCGACCGAAGCCAACTTTGGATCAATATCTGGGAAAATTGATGGGTTGGCCTTGAAGTCGCTGAAGAGCATTCTGGCGTAGGACTTGGAAACCAACTTGCATGTAGGAACATGGAAACAGTTGTAGTCAAAAAATTTCACGCCAACAGCTTTCGGATCTGACTCCAAACCTTCAGTAAAACCCCTCGAGGTTGCCTTTTTCGAGTATGTGGCGTAGCACTGGTCAACAGCCTTAACGTAACAACTCAAAGAAAAATGCCCATCGACAACAGGGTACTCAGAAGTAAAGTCTGGTTTGTAGAAGTCATATGCATGCTCCATGTAGGAACCTCTCATAGGTTCAAACACCAAAGGTGCATCGGGACCAATCAACATTGCCACAACACCAGCACCACCCGTTGGTCTTGCAGCACCTTTGTCATAAATAGCAATATCTCCACATACAACCATTGCATCTCTGCCGTCCCATGCTGATGATTCTACCCAGGCAATCGAGTTGAAGACTGCGTTGGTTCCACCATAGCAAGCATTGATCGTGTCTATTCCTTCGATATCAGCATTATCACCAAAAAGTTGCATCAACACGGATTTTACAGACTTCGACTTATCAAGTAATGTCTCAGTGCCGACCTCGAGTCTTCCGATTGATTCAGTATCAATCGAGTAGTGCTTGATCAAGTTCGAACACACGGTCAAGCACATGGAGTAGATATCCTCCCTGTCATTCACAAACGACATGTTGGTCTGACCTAGACCGATGGTGTATTTCCCAGTCGAAACTCCATCGTACTGCTCCAGCTCAGCCTGGTTCACATACTGAGGAGGGATGTAAATCTCCATCGCCTTGATACCAATGTTGTGTGGACGTGTCATTTTGCTTATTTATTGATCCTATTTCCACGATTCAGCTCTTAATAACAACTCTATCAGTCTATATGTTGACTGTAGATCCATCTGCACTTGCAGTTCTGCTCTTCTTCATCAAAAGGGGATTTTATCAGTGCAAGAGGGAAAATCCCCAATCTCCCTCTTGCTGAACGAAGAGAACGAGCGACGCGGCAAAGTTTGTCTTGTCTCGATAACGTAAGCATAACGCACAGCCATGTTTTAGATGAACGATCTGGACAAAAAAATGCACAGCCTCAAAATGTGAGAGCTATTCTTTGCAAGTCATTCTAGACTCTGACAAGGCAGCTACAGTTCTAGTGAAACTATAATATCCATTATAGAGCAAAGATACGTTCGAGATATATGAAAAAAAGCGTGAGATGAATGAGATTGCTGGCGAATCCCAGTTAGTGCGAGCGGCACGATGAAAATAGCGAAGAAACCATGCGATTAATTATGTCATTTAGTGCAGTTGCGCCAGAGTTCATAATTGTTGATTGTGGCAGAGCCAGAAGGCTCAAGACCATGAGTCACTGTTACAGCAGGCCATGGACTGCAGTGAGACTTGAAAGCAGTTCTATGAACCGGCGGGGACTCATACATCCATTCATCAGGCCGCAGTAGCTCAGGATCCTGAAGCCTTGTGTACTGGTACACCTCGTAAGGCTCGTCGTACTCGTAAAGGTCCGTATCTGGGGTATCATCTAGTAGGGAGGGCATTGATCCAATTGTGGCCACTGATTTGCGAGAGGCTGAGTAGGAGTTTGTCTGGACATCGTCCAACTGAAAGACGCTGTCTTCCTCGTCTTCTTCATGGACAGGTTCTACAGGACGCTGCGACGTCCCCACTGTCGAGTATGTCACGATGCGAGATGATTTGGGCGCAACCTGCCGTTTGTTATCTTTGAGTCGGCACTCTTTCGAGCAATAGAGGGAGTTTTCAGCGACAGCGGGAGATCCCTGATGGATCTCCTTGTTGTCCACGATGCAATAGTGATCCTGGGTAAAAATCATAGCGCAATGTGACGAGATGCCTGTCAGCACTAATTTAGCAACTTTTCAGCGGCTCCACTGTCTTATGTATGTACTCTGCAACTGTTTTGAATTTGCTCAATTGACCACACCACCAGGAGATCCGATTCGATTCACTTATGCTATTACCGAGATATTAGGTGGTACTACCCAGTTTCTTATCTGGGCCTCAATTGCAGTACGGAGATTCTTTATATACCCATCCGTTCTCTGATGTCCCCGCTCATCTACTTCCAAACCAGAAGGATATAATCCCTTATATATCAACCCTGCTGCCCCCCACACCGCCACAGCCACTTATCGGTCATTAGATGTGGCGAAGGCCATTAGTGGGCTTTGTGGCCGTGTCGTCTGATGACTCACCGTAAAAACCACGCACCACAAACTACACACTAATCACCACACCCTAAAAACCACTCTAAATTACTCTAATCCACTCTAATTCACACCTAAAGTGGAAGGTAAAGCCACAACAGTGAAAATGGTGTCATAATTGTAGCTGTTGGACCTGCTACAGCCACTGGCCATTCGGAAAAGTTAGCCTGGAAACTGTAGAGTCAGCGGGCTGGACGGCTGTCTCTCACGTGGTTTCCTGTCACCGTGAACCAGCCATCAACCACCGTACCACCGCACCACCTGCCATGGTGCTCTCTATGACGTTTCTCCTTATTTCTCCTTATTTCCGTTCCACATCAGCTGAGCCTTGTGCCACAAACACACCAGCCACAAACTCAGCACGGCCATCGCGTCTTTGACACAAAAAGCACTGGCGATACGGGGTGGGTCACGTGAAACTATCATTTCGAGTAGCAAGAAAACACCGTTAAGTGCCAGTTTGGGCTCGATCCTTGGCTACGAGCAGCGGTCAGCGGGGAAACGGCTGTAATCACAATGCAGCATCAAAGTTGCTACAGAGGTGTACGAAGGTGCGAGCGTACTATATATTCTTTAGGCAATAATAATATTTACATTTGCTATGTATCAGTTCTCCAGCCGCAAGTCCGCCAACACTAATATGCTGGCCACAATACTTGCAACTTCCTGATCGTCCGTCTCGTGGGGGCCACAATCTAGATGGTCGTAAAGTACACGCAGCGCTTTGACTTTGTTTTCTTCAGTGCCATCTTTCAAGTAAAACTCCACAATACCCAGAAAATGACGCAAAATTGCTCCGCCTCCGATTATGTATCCAACCGAACCCTGTAGCATTCCCACAATCAGTCGCTGGAATTGCTCAAACTTTAGCACTTGCTTGTTTTCGTCGAAATATCGTAGCGCACTCTCGTATGACTCAGCTGTTATTGCCAGCCCTCCTTTCCTCATGGAATCAAAGTATTCTTCGATTTCTTCCATTGACTCACTCATGTCAATGAAAGCATCATAGATACTTCCATCAATGTGTGGGTAAAACGTAAACAATTTTTGGTCATCGGCTACTAAGTCATAAAGCTCTAATGGATAATCGTATGGTATCGCTTCGACGCTCTCGTCCTCAACATTTTCTACCGCGTGGTAATCCTTGTAAACATCCTGAATTAGCGAGGTTATGTTCACAATATCTTTGGCCAGCTGCTTTTCCCTCATCGATAGCAGTGCAATCGTGATGGATTTGAGGTCAACTTGGTCTAAAAACAGTGGAATATCGTAAATTCGAAGCTCCATGACGTTCATCCATCTATTAAAATCATTTGTGAACGCACAGTAGTCGTTCATCAGTCCTAGTGTAGACCTGTCGGGCAGCATTCCAGTGTCTGACATGTCTCCCAAAATGCTATTAAAGAGCTTGAAATCAGCACTTTTCAATGATGCGCCAAGGAACAGATTGTAGAAATCCAAGTTCACAACATATCCAAGTGTCTCGAGACCAGACTTGAGCTCATTGTAAAGTTCCGGCGTAAATTTGGAATGATGGCTTAAAGATGAGGAAATCCAGTTTCTCATTTCACCTGCTGTCAACTGCATCCCACTTCGCAAAACGTCTTCGTAAATCTCATGAACAACTCGAGAATTGATATTCTCTACTTCTGAGCTTATAGTATCTAAAAACTCTTCCAGATCATCAGGCTCAAGATGAAGGGCCCTTGGCTTGGGTAATTGCTGATAGGCTTCTATCAAGGCTTCCAAACTTCCTTCCTCCCCAGAATGGATTTCCTGAGTTACAGCAGAATAGATCTCAGGATCAATAGTTTCACGCGGAGTCTGCATCCGCTGTAGAACATTCATCGCATCTGTCGGACCTCTGAGTATCTGGATACATGCTAGTAGGTAAGCTGACAATTCATTACCTTGGTCGTAAAGTTCCTTGAGTTCTTCACTTTCACCTATACTATCCTTAAGAAAACGTTCACCAAATTTCATCACGTAGTGGTTAAGGGATTCCACAAAGTTGGGTTGCAACTTCTCAATTTCAGGGAGTGATGTATACGAAAGAAAATGCTTTTGAATGCTTTCTACCCTCTCATCTTTTGATTTCTTCGAACGAACATCATTGAACTTAGAGAGCCAGTCTAGTTGTGAGGTTTGCGATGGTAGCTGGCCATCGTCCGTTGTTGCAGCTCTTTTCGCCGCGAGTCTAGAGCGAAGCGATCTCAATGAGTTGAAATCCAGTCCGTCATCATCTTCCAACTTTCCTTTCTTCGTGATAGCATAGTGTCTAAAGAATGTGGTTCTCAGAGGCACATATTTCCTGAAAGAGCCATAATACCTCCACGGCAACATGCTTATTGGACTATTTGTATAAGTTAGGTTCAAGGAAGAACTTCACGTTATATATCATTTTTTACCGGGAAAATTTAAGTATTTAAATTAGGCTAACGATGCACACCAATCCTAAAGGTTTTAATTGCCAGTGATGTTGTCATCTGAGCAAAATACGAGCACTACTACTATCGAAGTGCTCTACTGAAGCACAGGTTTGATCGGTCTTCGCACCATTCAAAAGGTAGCGAATTTCAAGCCATCTTATCGTATCACAAGCGGTGCGTATATTTGACCCAATTCATAAATGAAATGGTAACCTCCTCTATTTACAATCAATACAATGCATAAGTGCAGCAGAGTAACTATTTATTGTTAATTCTTGCAATATATGCCTTGGAGACAAGATTCCATGATCTCATGAATTTTGTGGCACAATCATTGATACAACGTTCCTCCGAAGAGTCGAGCTTTGAAGATGGAACCAAAATACATTTCTCAAAACAGTTTTCAGTAAGTGAGTTCACTAATGTTGTTGCATAAGCAGTTGCCATTTCTTGTGCAATTGTGCCCATTATCTTCTCTTTCACTTGCTGTGATTGGACTGAACTAAGAGACGACAAAGAGTCAGAATCTTTGTCAGATTTACCCAAACCGAGAAATGACGACATTCTAGAACTGTAAAAATAAAAAGCGAACGGATATCAGTCAACAGAGCACTTCTTTCCTATCACTTGCTGATTATCTCTTCCGTCTTCCTTTTGCTTGCGTCTCTTGGACATTCTTTAAGATCCAACCCCAACGGAAAAATTTGTGTGCTAAATCTCTTATGTAAGCGAACATTATCCTTTCTCAGTATAATCTTCGTATTCTGCCTTCTCGGTTGACAAGTCCTTATCGTCGTCTGCCTCTTCAGTTTCCTCATCATTGCCAGCTTGTACCTCAATTTCCTGCTTCGAATTAAACTCTTGCGGTTGCTGGTCTTCTCCTTCCTCATCTAAATCGTTCTCATCAAAAGAGTCATTCACTGTATCAGCCTCGGCACTTCCAAACCAGTCACCGCCTCTCTCATCATTCAGAAAGTCATCCAGCGTCTTTAGTTTGTACTTTTTGACATTAGAATTGGTATTTGCGCTTATTGAGCTACTGCCGGGGCGATAATTGACGGCATCATTGCTTGTAATCATCGAGGTTAACTGTGACTTCGGAGCGGCTCCAGAGGATATCGAATTTGTATATTTGCTGTAGTCCCTCAGTTGGAATTCTTGGGATCGCAATTCAACATAGTACTCCTCAAGCAAAGGGTCCATCTCCTGCACCGTTATTGTATTGTATTTTTCAATTATCGAGCAAATACCTCCTTCACCAAGACTGTTGGAACCGGGAGAAGGGGATGGTTTCGCTGTCTGAAACATCAGAACCGCAAGCTCAACCTCATTCATTTTTTTGTAGCACTGCTCAAGATATACATGCTTCTCCTGTTCAAAGTAAGACTCAAAGACAATTGGTGTTGTGGCCGTAATTGAGGGATCCTGAGAGACCACATTTGGTAGTATCGAACTAATAAGCCGAGATCTATCTCTAAGGTCTAAACTTGGATCATACTTTGAATAGTGTAAAACCAAATTGAAAAGTCTCCAAATATCGCTATCCAAGTCAAACGATTCGTTTTGCTTTTTAGCGGTATATATCTCTTTCAACAAGACTTTCGTTGTTGTGGTCAAGATTTCTAATTTGACCAAATACTCTTCTGTTTTGAAACTTGCAATTAGGATTCTCAGCAGGTCAGGCAAAAAATTGTTTAATGTCTGGCATTTCTGATCGGTCAAACGACAATTGCAAAACTCACCAAGCAGCCAGATAACAGAAGCACGAGGAAGTGTTGAGAGATTATCGTTAATCAGTTTTCCCGTCAGCTTTATCAAAATGTCAACGTTTCCAATAGGATCACTTTGAATCAAGAAGCGCAATCCTGTGATATATTCAGCAGTCAATAGCTCATCAACTTCTGTGTCAAGCCTTCTGAGATAAAACTTAACGATTCGTGACAGCTGTTCAGGTAGTAAAGTGGAGGTAGTCAAGTTGTTCAGCTGTCTGACTACCAATATCTTGAGATGTTTGCTCAAATTAGAGGAGTCTAAGAGAAATATCAATTCTTTGAACACTAAGTCGAAGTTTTTTGTGTTGGTGAGTCTTATTAAGATCAGTATCTTCAGCTTAGCTGCCATCAGGGAGTCATTTGATAGCGGCAAGAATATAAAGCACTGAGATTGTTGAAAAGTGATCATCTCACGATTCAAGAGGTATAATATTTCGGCGAGTAGTAAGTGAGTAACACCATCACTCAGCTCCGTACCCACAAATCTTATCAGAACCTGACTGAGTTTGAAATCATCTATATTGGATGGAAAGATATTTATGACGCATCTGCACAAGCTTAAAATAGCATTGCAAGATGGGGAGTATATGAGTGGCTTCAAGTTTGTTAACAGCAAGGCCAGTTCCTCACACATATTTCCACCTGTAGGCTTCGGCAAATACAACTTTGAATAATCTGTCATCAAATCTATCAATATGACTTTGGAGTAGTCCTCCAATAAACCTAAGTTTGAAAGAAGGTGATTGACCCTTGGATGAATGAGATCAAGATATCCAGGAAACAAAGAGTGAAAACAATTGAGTGCAGAGCTCAGTACCTTCGGGTCCGTGTCACTCAATAGTATACCCAGAAAGTTGAACAATTGATAAGGTATTGAAGACTCATCCTGTAGAGCTGCTCTCAAATTATGTGTTTTATTGCAATCTCTGTCTAATTCAAAACATTTGGTGATTGCAACCGCTGTTCCAGATCTAACTAAAGGCGAGGAGTCACTAATTGTTCTTTTGATTGAGAGAATAAGAATGGGCAAAATGGCTGGAATTTTGATCCCACTCAAAGATCTAATGGAGAGAGATCTATTTATGCAGCTCTTATCCCCTAAAGATTTTTGAATAGCATTAATTGAAAGTAAAGATATGTCCTGCTGCTGATGATTGAATCGAAGCAAAATAACACACACAAGCCGCTTAATCTTTATGTTGGGGGAGGTGATATTCTTAATGACATGTGGAAATATTTGAAGAAGCTCGTTTTCCTTATCCTCTCTTGTGGTCATGAGAGATATCAAGTACTTGAGCACAAACAAAATCTCCTTGTCCCCGTTAGAGTTCAAGCCATCTACTATCTGGCTTGTTGTCAATTCGAGATTCTGTGGGCCGTAATAGCTGTTGTTTAGCAATCTGTTAAGAGCAGGCTGAAGTCCAACGCTCTTCGCCTCGTTAACTGTTGATGACAAACTTTTTGTCGCATTTTCAAACAGTGTTCCCAAATTTCGTCCCAAAGAGGATTCTGTCATTGCATATGTATGTTTACTCTATCATTCGAGTCAGCAATGCACTTTATTCTATGATATTAGAGGGCCATTACAAACAAGTTCTTTCTCAAGTAGTCTGTCTCTCTGATCGATTATCAAACATTCACCAAAACTAAAGGTGTGAGGTGTTTTGCTGTCATTGAAAAAAAAGGTCAGTTACTCGTTGCTTGTATGATTTCCCGCCCAAAAAGAAGAAAGAAATAGCCAGGACCTTCATCGGTTACAATTAGAGACGGAAGAGTGATCAGGGAGTACAAGCAATGGTTCTCTGATTTGTATCAGAAGTGTGAATGAACTACCAAAAAAGCTAGAGGTTTTCAATAACAATTAGCGTTGAAAATCGAGATCAGAATTTGATTTGCGATCATACTCATATTCAAGTTGCAGATGAAGTTGTGCTGAAATTGAAAATTCGTATCATGCCTAAGGAGGACAATGGAGATAGTCCTAAAAACGCGAAAGTTGAGGAAGCGAAACTGCCAAGAGCCCTATCAGTAAACAGTCTCATCAGAACTGACTCGTTAACAAAATTGTTCAGAAAGAGAGGTCGGAAACGTTCGAGAAATGACGATTCTGACTTTGATGATAAAGATTTCGGAGTTAGTGATACCGATCTTCCACTAAGCAAAAAGGCAAAGACCGAGCTTGCTGAGAAAGAGAAGCGGCGAAAGGAACAAGAAGCCAAGTTCGACGCAGAGTTACCAGTTGAGTATCGAAATTACAGACCAAAGGGCTACAGGTTCAACCTACCACCACAGGGAAGGCCTATTCGAATATATGCAGACGGAGTGTTTGATTTGTTTCATGTGGGCCATATGAGACAACTTGAGCAATGCAAGAAGGCGTTCCCAAACGTGCAGTTAGTTGTTGGAATACCCAACGACGTGGAAACTCACAAAAGAAAAGGACTTACAGTTTTGACCGACAGACAGAGATATGAAACATTGAGGCATTGCAAGTGGGTTGACGAGGTTGTTCCTGATGCACCCTGGATTCTTTCCATGGATTTCCTTCGCAAACATAAAATTGATTACTGTGCCCATGACGATATTCCATATGTTGCACAAGGCATAGATGACATCTACAAACCTATGAAAGAGGCTGGAATGTTTCTTGCAACACAAAGAACAGATGGCATTTCTACTAGTGACATCATCACCAAGATTATAAAAGATTACGACAAGTATTTAATGAGAAACTTTGCCAGGGGTGCAACCAGAAAGGAGCTAAATGTTTCTTGGCTGAAAAAGAACGAGTTGGAGTTCAAGAAACAGATAAACGACTTTCGGTCCTATTGGAAAAAGACAAACGTGAATCTTAATAATGCGTCAAGAGACCTCTATTTTGAGGTAAGGGAGTTTCTCAGAGGTAACAACAAAAAGGGGGATAGATTTCTGGCCAATGGTGATGGTAAATCTTCTTCTCCGGCAGACAAATTTGCGTCAAGATTTACAGGGAATGAGCTTGATAGAATTTCATCCCGGCGTGGTATTATAGATAATTTCAAAGACTGGGTTGGCTTCGAAAGTCACTCTGAATTTGAATCTGCTAACGAAGAGGACTCTAGTGACTCTAATGAGGTCTTTTTGGAGACGGAAGAACCCAGCGAAAGTGAAGCGATCCAGGAAGAAAAAGCTGAACAAGTGGAAGCCAAATCTCAGAGAGTGACTAGGAATAAACCGGCTCAAGAGATAACTGATGATACAGTTCAGGAGATAGCTGATGATACAGTACACGAGAGGAAAAGAACTAAGACTACTGCATAGCAGTTGATCGATTATGGAGGTTGTTAAATTTGCATTATATACTGTAATTTTTTGAGTATCTGGAGTAATTGCTAGTAGGTTATAAAAATTAAAGACCTCAATTTTTTCACTCAATTTAAAGCTAAACAGAATGCACACGGCGAGAATTTCTGTTGGGATAGCTTGGAAGAATCACACGAGGAAAAGCAACAATATGGTGCCCACTGTAGCAAGTATCAAGTATGTGGATCCTGCAACGTTGAAACAATGGATTGTTCAAGGGTTCAACAACTTAGGTCAAAAGTTTCTTATAATTGATGTTAGAGATAGCGATTACGTGGGAGGCCATATTAAGTCGAGTTTACATTTTCCAAGCAGCAACATACCTTCCGAGTTCCCCTCTATATTGCAAAGCTTGAAGGAGATTGATGGTTCAGCTGTTGTATTTCATTGCGCTCTTTCTCAGCAAAGAGGACCGTCATCTGCCATGAGATTTCTCAGGTTTTTGAATAACGAGTTAGAGACTCAAAAAGAAGACCACATTATAAGGAACATACAGGTGTATGTTTTACAGGGAGGATTCGTCAAATGGCAGGAGCTTTATGGATCAGATGTAAATCTTACGGAAGACTACGATTACAAGTTATGGAACTACAACTACTGATCTGGCTTATCACAAAGTTTTTTCCCCTACTAATGAGTATCACTACTTTTTCCTCCGTTTTTTAGGAGACATCTCGCTGTTATCAGACTTTCTCTCGTTGGAGTTTTTCTCCATAGCCCCTTTCAGTTGACTAGTAGCATTATTCAAGCGCTTGCTCATCAATATTTCTCGTCGTTTTCGCACCAGCTCAACTGGAAAGAATTCTTCGATGGTGGATTGTGGCTGATTCAGATTCCTTATAACAGGTAGTAATATTTCATCAATTTTGCTTTGATTCCAGCCGACATTGAATATCAGAAATGTTCGTAATCTGTCTAAATTAGGGTATCCCCACTGAAAACCAGTTTTATCGTCATCAACCTCCGGTCGAAGATATGCATCGATAACTAATTTGTTTGGAAATTCGGTAGTCAAGAATAATGAAGATTTCGTTAAGGACTTTCTTAACTTTTTCTTTACAACAGATTCCTTAGTTTCATCAATGACTCCTTTCTGATAAGACAACCACCAGTCTCTGAAATTCTCCAAATTGCCAAATTCAGCAAGGATCTCCATTGCTGCCACCTTTCCAACACCCTTTAGTCCTTCAGTATAGTCACTACCTAGCATCAACGCAAGTTCAATTAATTTCTCTCTGTCTAAGCCAAGGTCGCGCTCTATATCATCCATAAGATAGCATTCCACAAAATGTTTTTCATTGAACATGTTTTTGTACACTTTGTCTCCACCAAATAGAAAACAGTCTGAATCATCAGTAACTACACCGTCCACCAATCCTAATTCAAGCAGCTTTGCACACTGTGCCTCAGCCTCCATTGGTGCAGTGATGAAAGGAATCCCAAACCTCGATAGTAAATCTTGAACATCTAAAACCATTCTAGTTGTCACCTCGTCAGAGTCTCTTTTCTGCTTCTTGAGCTCTTCCTGAAGTTTAACTTCATCATCCATCGACCAAAAGGAGCCTCCACTCGGGTGGCCATTTGATGTAGACGCTACAGAGTCGATAAACTCCTCGTATACCACCGCTTCTTGCTCTAAGTTTTTCTCAAGCTCTTGTTCCTCATCCTCAGAGAAAACGTACTCCTCGACGGCAGTATTGACATTTTCAGTATCGTGTTGGGTCAAAGAGCTTGGCTGATTCTCAACTTCTTGCGAACCAGCATCTGTTTTTTCTGCGAGTACCATTGCCGGCTTATAATCCTCACTAGAAAGTAAATGGAGCTCCGATTGTTCTAAAATTCCCTCTTTCTCAAATGTTTTCTTAGAAGGAGGTTGCAATTCGCTTACTGGCTCTGTGAGATCCATTATATAGTCTGACGCCGCATCGTCAGAATTTTGGTGATCCTTGATAACGACTGCATCTTGTTCTATATAATCATCGATATCACGATAAGAAATCAAACCAGCCTTCTCATCCTCAGTCAACTTTGGTTCGACAACATCATGAGAGAAACCATCATAAAAATTATTAGTGCCAGATGTTTTTTCGTCAAACCACGATGGAAGCGGTTTTGCTATTGGCTTCGACTTATCAGCCTTTGAAGAAGATTCAGATAAAGTAGAATTGTCGTGATGTAACTCCGCAGTGTGATCATTGCTATAGTTTGTGTTCTCTGCCCCAATAACTGAGTTCTTAAATGAGAATTTTGGTAGTTTACGATTTTTTCTCTCCATCAAATTAGCATTGAATGATTTTTGCGATAAAATCAAAGGCAATTCGTCTTTTTGGTCGTCAGCAAAGATGAATGG
Source organism: Ogataea populi-albae (assembly GCA_030579375.1). Classification (NCBI taxonomy): domain Eukaryota; kingdom Fungi; phylum Ascomycota; class Pichiomycetes; order Pichiales; family Pichiaceae; genus Ogataea; species Ogataea populi-albae. The sequence continues at coordinate 63,549 of JAKTQY010000015.1, read as the reverse complement.
ATCTTGATCGATTGTAAATGTCTTCTCCTTTTCCTTGAGTTTGATGTAGTCAGCCTTCGACCTTTCAATTGCAAGCTTTAGTTCATCCTCCTCAGCTTTCATGATTTCTTCTTCAAGATCGGTGTTCTTCATTTTGCCATTATTCATGGCTGCATAGTCATATAATGACTTGATAGTAGCCATTACAGTATCTTGATGACTGTCATCTTCAATCGCCTCCGCGAGCTCTTGTTCATCGACGAACATCGGTAACGTACGAACAGCAGGATCTAAGAATGACTTCATCTGAACAGCTTCCATATTGCGCGGCTTCACATCCGGGGATAAATTTTGGACATCTTCCCACTCCACTGATTCGTCATCATCGTCACTTTCACTTTCTTCCGCATCAATATCGATGGCATTATCAACATTCTGGCCACTGCTATCATCTTTTGCAATAGACAAAGTATATCCACTAACATTTTTCTGTAAGTCATAAGCTCTATCTTTATCACCCGCTATTCTTCTCGAAGTTATCATTGTGTTGTCAGTGTCCATGCCAGCAACATTCATGAGTCTTTGTGTCAGATAATTCCTCTTTTGAACCATCTGGATCTGGAATTTTGAAAAATCCATGCTATTCGGAAACAGAGTCTCCAACTGTTCTTTTGTGTAACCCATTCTTAATCTAGACCGTAATCTCATATGCGATATTGCGATGTATTGAGTGGAAAGAGGAAGTTTTGAAAACTCTTCAGATTGGGGATCAAGCGAATCTAAATCGACTCCTGCAAGCTCATCTTGGAAGTCAGACGTTAGTCGATTGTATTCGTAATCTGTTATCATACGTTTGTCATCCTTCGTTACCGTAAAGTTCTCTATTGTTGGAAGATCATAATCATCCTGTCGTCGAAACATCTTCCCACTATCATCTTGCTCCGTTTTTTGTTGCGTTTCAGCAGGCGGATTGTCACCATTAACATAGTTGTGATCTTCATAGTATTCTGCATACTCCAAGCTTTCCATAGGAACTTCTCTCTTTGTAGCCGTTGATTTTGGTCCTGGTGACGATTTTGTATTCGCAAGCCTCTGTAGCTGTCGTGCTAAAAGTTTCTGAGCAGTTTGCTCTGCGGTCTCCAGATTTCCTTCTCTTTTCTGCCGTCGCCTTGCTATAGTTTGTTTCTTCAAAGGAGGTGCACCTCCATCAAAAACAAATACCGGTTTGATACCAAAATACAGCAGCTTACAAATTCGCCTGAAAAATCCCACGATATGTGAATTACGAAGTTGATTGCCTTCAGCGTCTCTTACGGCCTTGAGAAACTGGTAGATCCAAATTGAAGCATCTACAGCTAGTCGTTTTTTGTTCAAGGCCTCGAGTCTTACCGGCCGAGCGGCAGGACCCAGCATCTCCCAGAGACTGTGAACACCCATTTCAACATTTCACGTGTATGATTTCTGTTTTTCGGTGAAAAGCACCTCAACTTGGTCTTCTAAGTGCTTGCCCAAATCTCTTTTTGCCTTCTTAGCTGTTCTACTCAAATCATTACAAAAGTATTACCTCTTAGGTCGATGGACGCAATCTGCGTCGATTTGCGAATCCCGAAAATATTTGGCAATTTGTGGGGAGGGATAGGTATAAAGTATCCTCTACATACTTTTCTTCTGCTATAAGACGCCAACGACCACCAGAGAGCTGCTCAGAAGCTTTTCACATAGTTTTGAACTATAGGTATAGACAATAAAGTTGACAATACCAAAATATGGCCGATTTTAAGGTGAGAAACCATCGCCATTAACACAAATATTATCAGCGCTAAATACTGACCGCCCTTGAATAGCTCCAAACTCCAATCACAAGTAAGAGAAAGATCAATCAAGATCTTATGGCCGGTTACACACCTGAGCATCCTCATACTCTTCCAAACTTAACTTCCAATAACAAATCACAACGGAAGTTTGTTTCTCAATACACCAACAGCAATGATCCAAGGAGTGGCTACAACCTATTCAAAGACTTGGCGGATTCAAATGCCAAAACTCCAACAGAGGTGCTTCCAGAAGCTCAGATCTTTCAGGTATCGGGATCTCCAATTGCGATTGGATCCTTAACGCCGTTTTTGTTGACTAGCCAGCAACATAAGCAGCTGAATACCAACGGCTCTCCAAGTAAGCAGCGACAGCAGCAGACAGAGCAGTCGCCTTTAACTGGATCAGTCCAACCAATATTCATCATCCAGAACGAAAAAGATATAGACAATCTGGGTTACAGCAAACTACAAAAGTTCCCTTCAGAGTTCAATCCCAGACAGGCTGCAAACATGCCTCATAAGGAGAAAGTTGATAAATGGATTGCCAACGTACCAGCGTATCCAAGCCAAAGCAAAGAGAGTTGGTACAACGAATGCTATCCACCGGTTGTAGATCTTTCGACAGCCAGTACTCCGGATGAGTCCGACATTGATTTTGCTAACCGCCAAGATATAATCGAGTTCCAGTCAAGAATGATCACTTTTCTTGTGAACAAGTCGTATTACAACGATCCTAGTGAAGAAATCAACAGAGGTGAAGGGTTTGAGGAGGAGAACAACATGGCTGATTACTCGTATGAAACTAATGACTGCGAGTTCAATTATCATGGTGCCATGTATTAAAATGCTTCCCAGATTCAACACAAAAAGGCTCTTCGTTCATATATATCGTGCTTACTTTATATCATTATTATAGATCTTCTAATCCTTACTAAAAGCAGAGACCGTAAAAGTAAAGAGCGTTTTTTTTCTCAAGTGTCAAAATTTTTTATATTATACATATCTCTCAAGAGCCACTATGACGTAGTTCATCAAGAAGATACATGTACTGGCTGTAAGAACATGACATCTTCAGTAGCTTCAGCTAAGGTACTACTTGACAGGATTCTCTCTCTTAAAGAGTCATCTCCCTTCATTTTGTGCTTGGATACAATTGCCCAATCGTCATATTATCTAACAAAAGAGATAGTGTACAAAGTATCACAGAATGGAGACTTTCCAATACTTTTCCTATCTTTTGAAACTACTAATAGGCCTAAATACGCAACAAGCTTTGTGAGATGTCTTGGTAAGAGTGTTTCTCAAATCAAAAATGAACTTTCCAAGATAGAAATGCCCACAAAAAGTTTAATAATTGTAGATTCCTTCAACTACTTGAGTGAATCTAATTTCAATGAATTCCTCAGGCTGCTTCTACGCCCTCACTGGACAGTTTATGGAACTTACCATCTATCCTTGCCCAGTCCAAGGCTATACGGCAACCCAAATCAAAGCGATTTATTGGCCAACTTGCACTTCCTGTCCACAACTATATTTGAGATGAATCCGATCATGGATGGCTCTGTTGATCATGAGGAGTTGGACACTATGATTGCCAAGTTGGATTTAAAGGTGACATTCAATCGCCCTGCGTTTGACGTACTTTTGAAATACAGACGCAAATCGGGTAGAACGATAGAGCACAATTTCATTATTGATACCCAAACACATGAGTACACACTAAAGCGTCCTTTAGAACGAAACCAAAATGATGAGGAGCAACTGCTTGAAAATTTGACGACATTCAATCTATCGACTACAGAGAAGCAACGAATAGCAAGAGAAAATGTTGAGTTGCCCTTTTTACAGGCCCAGGAATCATTGGGCTCCACTGGAGGAGCTATCGTATATGAGTTCGAAAATGATGATGACTACGATGAAGAAGATCCTTACGAGGAACCTTTTTAGTTCACTAATGTCTAATCTCTATGTACAGTACATAATTCGCATCTAACTTCGTGACGTGTCGTCTTCCGTCATTCCATTGTTGGATAAAGTGGCCGTTGAGCCATTCATGGTTGGAGAGCTGAATGCCGCCGACTGTCTCGTAGTTTTCTTTCTAGGCCACAGGCTTGGGAGCTTGATAAACTGAAATCGTGGCTCGATACATCTTTCAATGAACCACGTTCGAAGAACATTTTCTATAATGGAACTAACGCGAGGAATATTCTCCAATTTGGCACGCGATCCTATAAGAGACTTAATCTCAAACTCGAGTCTGAAATCAGGACTAAAGGAAAACATCAGTCCCACAGACTTTTCTTTCTTTGTGTCGGAGCTGCCGGTCGATTGTGCATCACTGTTATTAGGTTGTTCAACCTCCTCATCAGAACTAATCAACGAAACTGTCAAGCATCCCGAAAATCTCACAAGCGAGACCGATAGCTTTATAGGCAGAGACGCAGCTAAAGGCTTAGGCTTATTAATCAAAAGTCTTGTCTCCACACCAATTGTCAGTGTGTCGGAAACATCCACATCTATTTTGGCTTCAAGTCGACCATCATTGTTTTTCACTCTACTGTTACTAAAAATTGGATAGTCATTACCAATGCTGATGTCACTCACAACCACTTTATCCAAAAAATCAGGCACAAGAGATGAGTTAAATAGCTCTGTAATAGCACTATGAATGTTATTATTGTTGAGGGCTTCATTACGAAACTGAGAAATCATTTGAGCGATTAAAACATTAAGCCAGTCAAGGGATTCGGGCTGGTGCGACTTCACATCATAGTAAGTCTTTTCTAAGATTGATTCTATGGTGGCATTATCATCATCTTGTAAATGTACGTGTGGTCTGAGTGGGGTCGATTTCTCTTTGAAGAGGGGAACTTTGATCTTTTTAGCGTTGACCGCAGATGCAGGGGTGGATTCACTAAAGACAAAAAACTTGATAAATACTACAATCAGCACAATAACAGAAACTTGTCCTACAATAAGTCCATGTGTAAAAGACCACGTTCCTGTAGGCTGAGGGGTAAAGCCATTTGGTAGGTTCATCATTTGATTGAGATTAGGGTATTGTTGTTGCTGGTGTTGGAGATTAGACAACGCTTGTGCAAGATAATCCTCCACTGACATAAGCGTCGCTCGCTCTGGTATCTCTGTTATTGATTCACTATTGACATCTGAAGAGATCGGTTCATAGCTGGAAGGCATTTTTTGCTGCTTCATGGATCTCTTATAAACAAGACTGTCGATGTAGCCTAATACTGCGATGTTTTATCACCGAAGTGAATAAAACTCAAATAAAGCGGTGTACGGGTGCGTTAAAGTTAATCTAATCCTTCTGTTAATATTAAGTACAGTTAGAAGATATATGGTGGGGAATATGAAAGCATAATGCACAAACTTCTTGATCAAGCGACTCACTTCTTTTTGTCCAAAAGCCTAAACAAGAAATTAAGTCCAACAGAAAGAGCAAGAGCACCACACACAAGCTTTGGGCCAATTTGATCATCATATCTTACCGCTCTTTTCTTTCGTATGTTGACAACTCGGAAAACGTAAGTGTAGGATGAGTATATTATTGTCAGTAGAGCAGTAATAAAGAAACAGACAGATGTAATCAAGGATATGGGATCGCCATAGTTCAGCAATGTATGGGCAGTAGCACCAAAGATCAATGCAATTGATAGCCAAGACAAAAACGTTCTCTCCGTAGCAAAATAGACTTTTGGCTCAACTCTCACTACAACGCTGATCTTCTTTCCAGGGGGTGCCACAAACCTAACGTCAAAATCAGTTCCATCTGGAACTTTATTGAACGACATATCAGGCTTTGTGAGCTGTTTGCAGTATGTAACAACTTTTTGTAACCAAGATTGTTCTGTAGTGTCAGGCAGCTCTTCGATTCTGTTGTTTGATTCATTAAAGGACACAGAACCGTATCTTCCGTCAAAGCCGGTTTGAGATGTCGACCCAACCAATTCTTCCTCGTCCATTTCTCCGTTGCCATCTTCGATATGCCTTTGACGAATGATACCATAATTCTCGTCTCTTTTTGGTTTCTTGATGTCAACGTCCATTTGAGGTAGCCAAAAGGGAATCAGATCAACCTTGTCGGGCAGTAAAGTGGCACAGCCATGAATGAACTTGGAGAACTTCGGCACCGCCTCAACTAGATGAGACGAAACCATATCTTTCACCCATTGAGGGGGTTCCTGACCTAACTGGGTCTGTAACTTGACCTCCAAAACAGCATAAGGAAATCTTTCAACGTCCCCTTGCGGCAAATTTGAAAAAGGATAATTGACACCAATGTCCATTCGTCTCCAGTTACCATGAGTTCTGTCGATGCCATCAAAATTGTCCTCGCGCACCATAGTTAGTTCCGTATCAAGAGAGATTCTAACTCGAGCATCCCCTGGAAGCTGAAAAGCCGTTCTATTATAAAACGATCTCATAACAGGTCTCATTTTATCTTTGATGACCCTGTATTGCACCTCTTGGGCCAGTCTCTCCAACGACTCGATTTCTTGGGGCGACTTCTTGCCATCTCTTCTCATTTTCTCAAAAGCTTGGGAAACGGTAAACTTTCCCTTCATGAAATCATTGACATTCTTTTCTTTCAATGGAAATCTTGCCTTGACGGACTTCTCTCCTGTCCAATCCTCTCTGTGTGTTTTTCTTTCTACAAAGACGGTTTCAGTACCCATTCCACCGTACCATCTAACTCGAATAGCTTCTGCACCCTCATTTTTCAAGAGCCTACCATAATACAAATCCATCTTAGAATTGTCGTAATAGATTGAAGTAATTGCGGAATCCTCGACCTCAAATTCCTTATTAGAATTGAACACCAAAACAGGAAGATGCTTCAATATAATCAATTTCAGTTCAGTGATATTGTCAGGATGAACCCAGTACTTTGTCGTTTGTCTTACAAAGTTCTGCATCGAACCTCCGGCGGAAGAGTCGCCCTTTACAGGATTGCCTCTTGTCCTCACTAAATCATATAACTTTGACAGTTTCACAATAAGACTATCATAGTTATCTTTATAGAAGGCCTTAGCATTAAGTCTCGCCTGGAAAGTTGGCTTGAGTATGAACTTGGTCTGCTTGTCATGCTTCTTGAGTATTTTTTGGAACCCAATGTAGTTGAGTCTGGTGAACTTGTTGAGGTCATGAACGTCAGCAATGATATCACTCAACTCTTCTTCCAAGTCCTCAAAGTCCTGCTCATAAAACTCAAGTTCTTCTTCGGTCGCATTTTTTGAGTTCTCGACGGTGTTGTTAACAAGCACTTCGATCTCCTTCACTCGTCTGAGCACTTCCTTGTGCTTAAGAGTCACAAAATTGAAAATCTTGTCCAATTCAGTCTCCAAATTGTTGACAAATTCCTCCTCGAGGTTGTTCGACCATTTGTTATTACTTTTATTCAATCCTTTTGAGAGAAAATACTTTAGCTCGTCATATTGGATGTAGTAATAAGCGTATTCTTTTATCAGCGAAGACTTCAAAGTCTCGCCAAATTTCATAATGATCCTACAATTGGTCCCTTGCTAAGCTGGTCTCAAATACTTGCGGCCACCTACGAAAGACTGTAATTTTATTTCTTACTGTTCAATCACCTTCAGTTTCTGCCTCTTATACCTTCATCTGGTTGTACACTCAACGAACTACTCCTAATCTTAGCCCCATGTTCTTGAAGAAATTAAAGGCTGCAAACCACGTGTATTGCTGACATAAGTTTTCTTCATTCAAAAACTAGCTAAACGATACGGTCAGTATATGGCTATTATCTACAGGGCTGAAGACCGACAGGTAATATTTTGCAACAGTTTCCGTTTTGGGACGCTTTTGCTACTTTTCAACATTAAATTCGCACATTTCGACAATGTCTCCGATAGCTAAACAGCAATATCCTTGCAATTGTTATAATACATATAAGCTAAAAGATCTAATCAGCAATTATTAAAACATTATTCAAGAGAATCAAGAAAATCAGTTTTAAGATCGGAAAGGAAGTTTTGTAGAGGATTAAGTTCAAATTACCAATACCTATTAGTAGCAGACATGATCTTGAGAACTAAGTGATTAGCATGAAATAGACATAGTATCCGAATTCATTGAACACCTTTAATTCCCAGAATGTCTAATGCACAGCCAAACCAACTCATCAGCTCATCAGTCCAGTATTGGAAATGATGACATGATGTACTCTATCGTAAATCGCTCGTGACGGTGAGAGTGATATGGCGTTTTGGATATTCCTTCCGTATTCTGGTTCCCCATATTCTGCATGCGACATGCAGAATTGTGCAGAGATCCTGAATTTGATCATAGTGGGAGGGAGATATTCCTCTAGCAGAAAAAATTCAAAATGGAGTATTGCTTCGTCTTCAAGCATGGTACACTCGTAGAGATCGGTAAAGTCAGCATTCGCCATAAAAAGTTTTAAGATTCAAAGCCTTCTGCTTCTTCTGATCATTCCCCCTTTTACTGCAATTGATATGTTTGTTGTAATGCGAGTCGGCATTCGCATCATTTCTTTTCTTCGATGTTCTACCCAGAAATCGATACAGCCTAGAACACTTTTCACATTGAGCATATGTCAAAGCAATATACGGATTGTCAGCGGGAGCCTCAGAGTCAAGAATAGTGCTATTGGAATTCTGTCTTAGCGGCAAAGCAACCTTTTTGTAGCGTATGTGCAGAAGTCTATATTTCCCTTCCCTAACAAGTTTAGAAAGCCATTCATCATTGAAATAAAACGTAGTCGTGTCGCGATCCTTCGACTTCGATAGAACCATGTTCGACTTGGCATTCTGTTCAAATTCGATTAAACTTTTCAAATTTTGAGTTGTCATCTCAAACATCTTGAAGTCCATCACTTCCATGGAAGACTTCATGAACTTTACAGAATTTATTGCAGACTGAACATCTGAATTTCTCTGAGTTGGGATGCTATTTTCTGAAGATAAGTGATGCGATCCAGTGTCAATTCGATCTGTCCGCTGCCGTTTTCTCGCGTTATCAGAATCTATCCTTTTATCTGAGCTGTCAGTTTCATCATTATTAGGTTGGTTATAAGCCTCAGCATCCTTATCGGTCTGATGAGGAGATTCTTCAACTAATGGATCAGTACTACTGTTGGAAAAATTGATATCTTGGGAGTCTTGTTTTTCACATTTAGGCGTAGCATAGTAAATGTTCTGAACGCCAATTGTTCCAATGCCAAAATGACAATTAGTGATATTTACTTGTGGAACTTCATCACTCAAAGACGTTGAATCCGGCATAATCTGATAAAGACCCCAGCTGGCCTGCAAAGAGACATCGATGTGCAATCAGAAAGATCTATTGTCTAATTGAAGGAACGCGAAAGCTCACTTTTTACATATTTAAAACGAAGTCGATCTACCTCTTCCTATATTTTGGGGAATGCACTCAAAATCTGTCGGTGTCGGATTGTGTTTTTACTCCGACAGGCGTGTCGGGTCCAGCCGTGGATTATATACGCTGGTTATGTTTTTCATACTGACATAATCAATTGCTTTGCCTTTCGATCAATTCACGAAGCTCTGAGACTCACCAAATACTAGTTTTCGATCATCCCCCTTTGGTCCTTGTTTGCTCCTCTTAAGTTGCTTGCTAAGTTCTATTTTCAAAGCTCCTAGTACAGCAAGTTCTTTGAGTGACGTTAGAGATTGTTCTCATCCCAATGGCTACCATTAAAGACCGCAAAAGGAGCTTCTACCTTTACGAAAAACGGCTCAGGAGAACTTTCAGATCATATAGAAAGCTTATTTGGATTCTCGCGGTTGTCTTTTTCCTGAATCTATTTTATAACCTTCATAATGCGTCGAATCAATTCCAATTCGATCTTGATGATGAGTACGCGGGAACATACAAAGAAAAGTATTTAAAAACGATCAAAAACAAAAACGACATATACAATGACGATTTTTACTACAAGCTCAAAATCATGGGCTACCTCGATGACCTAGTGAATGAACCGATTGAAGTTCCAAGATGGAACAGTACCTTGAATCCATATGAAGTTTTGAAAATGATATATCCGGACGGTGAGCAATACAATTCCGAGACCCTACCAAAAAGAGCTGCAGTTTATGTTGAAAATATCTTGCCACAAACAGGCTTTGAGTTTCACCCAATACAAGAAACAATATATAAAGATGTTTACCATCCTAAGAAGTACTTGAGCTCCAGATTAGAAAATTGGGCTCGGATAAAAAGCATCCTTACGCCTGCTGAGCTAAAGGCTTTGGAAATTGACGATGACTCATTTAAAAAATCTGTACTTGACCTAAAAGACACTAAGATACAGTTAAATGAGAAGTCATCGAATGAAATTCTAAACACGCTAAGGCATCTAAAGTTATTCAGTCAACTGTTTTTAACTAATGATGTTCAATCACACACTCCTGAGATGACTTCCTTTTGCCAGAAAGCCAGCAGAGAACATCTATTTTCATGGCTTACAGAGCGTCTTCCTGAATTCTCCAAGTATAACAAAAGGATGGAAAAAACAATAGTGACTCCTTTTGGTAATGAAAGAACCGAAGAGTCGCGCTGTTTCATACAAGCTTTACAGATTAAACTCTCTGGAAGAGGAATTGTGATCACAGCCACAGATAGTTTAGTGCCTGAACTGACTGGACTCCTCTCTATTCTTAGAGTTTCAAATAACCAGTTGCCAATTCAGATAGTTCATAACCATGATCTATCTTTATCTTCTATAAAAAAATTAGTGGATATTAGCTCAGAGCCAATCATGAAGCTCCCTAAATCTACTAGCTACAAAGTTTCCAAACTGTCTTCTCTTGATTTAACATTTGTGGATGTGTCCAAATGTGTTGAGTTTAAGTTTCAGAGTTATTTTCAAAAGTGGGGTATGAAGCTTTTAGCATATCTCTTTAATTCGTTTGAGGAGATGATTATGCTGGACACTGACACTGTACCCTTGATTCCAATCGAACAGTTCTTTGATTTACAATTATACAAATCGAATTCTGCTTTATTTTTCAGAGACAGGGAAGCGAACTCGTTTCTGTATGACGGTGTTATGGATTTTTTTATTAGTTATTTGAATGGAGATGATGACTTTGATTACTTGCATCTTAAAAAACCATCAGAGTCCACATTGAATAATCGTTTTTTTGGAGAGAAGGCTCGTCATTACATGGAAGCTGGGTTGTTTTTGATCAATAAAAAAGAAAAATTCAGTGGCACAGTATCATCTGTCATGATGCAAATGTTCAAATTGATTGCAGGATCTGTTCATGGAGAAAAGGAATTTATTTGGCTTGGACAAGAGATAATGGGACACAGATATTCTTTTAATTCTCAGCCTGCATGTTCTGTTGGTGAATTGAGTGAGAACGGGAACAAAAGAGTTGCAATAGAGCTGTGTTCAACTCATCCAGGTCACCTGAGTGAGCATGACTCGTTGTTATGGTTCAACTCTGGATTTTTGAACTGTAAAAGACCCGAATCTTATTATAGAGACATCAACTATGAGAGAAATGAAGGCAAAACTTTAATGGAACTCAAGAAAGAGTACATGTCACCACTTCATATTACGCATGCTCTTATACCGCCTCCGGCAGAGTACAATCTGGAGGTTGATGAAAATGAACCTTCACGAAGTTGGGTGATGACATCACAATGTGAAAACTATTTGTGGTGTGCATATGATGTGATTGGAGGCGGCGTAAACCCTAATATACCCTCTGGTAAAGTGATCACATTTGACAAGCAGGATACTTTGAAATGGGACTTCTTTGGAGAAGTTTGGGTGAACTACTTCAAGATTGGAAAAGGCGGCTCGAAAGCAGATTTGGGCTATGTCGAAGACGATGCCTTTGATGAATTGGGTCTGGATGAGATGGATAGTTACGATGATGATGATGATGCCGAGAAACCAAGCAATCAATTTTCGAAAGGAGGATTTGCTTCGTCGAGTGAGTCATTCAATGGAGAGCGCGAGAAGTTGGACGAAGCTGCTTCAACTGGCTCCAAGTCTCATCTGTTGAAAATAAAGGGGCCAAAGAAGAGTATTGATAGTGTTCAAGGTTCTGATAAAGCGCCAACTCAAAAAATTGCGTCTAACAGTGACGCAGATTTCTTTGACACCGACAGCTCTGATTCTGGAAAATCTAAGGGATTCAAGGAAACGGATGAATTTGATTCCGTTGTTGAAAGCGATTTTGAACTATTTTCGAAAGCGCATTCTACCACAAATAATGCTGGAGAATCTACTGACGAAGACTCATCCTCTTTGCACAAGGCATCTAATGAATTAAAAGAATTTTGGAAATCTCTTGGATTTGGCTCTTCCAATAAAATAGATAAAAAGAAACTTTCTTCCTTTGGTGATGACTCTTCCATTGATATTGATCTTCTTTTGGAAAAGGTGGAGAATCGTACCGACATGACTTCTGATATTGAGAAAGCAGGCTCTAGGGATTTTGAAACAGAGCAATTAGCGGCTAACTTGAGGCAAGTAGGAGAAGATGATGAAAATGCTGATAGCTGATATTGAGAAGCAGCTGGTCACCCGAGTGATCAGTCTACTGAATATTTAAATGGACAGTCGAGTCCATAGCTGGTATAAGGTGTTAGGCACTCTTTATGTTTTATGTTTTCGCAACTACGTTCGAATTTAAGGTAAAAATATTTCTCAACTGTTGACAGTATATACATACATGTCGTAAGCCAATCAATAACATTAGTTTATCTTCCATAATTCAAGTCCCAAAATCCCAAACTTATGTTCCTGACTCAGTGGCTCGTTTCCAAATGTTTCTACTGTGTCGGTGGCTCCACTCTCGAAATCTCCACTTATCCACAGTCCAAATTTACCATTACCAGACCCTATGCTGATGAACTCATGATTTGAATATATAATGAAGTCATTCAGTCCTGTATAGGGAAATATCCTCAGTCTCATTTGCTCACCTTCATCTGTGTGTGTGGTTATGTTCTTTACCACATCATGCTCCGTTTTCCATAGAAAACAGTCACCATTCCCGTAGTAGTGCTTACGATCCAGTGGGCGAAGATAGTCATTGAGGTATGCCCCAAATAATTGATGATGTGAGTCCATAACTATAAGCAGATATCCTTTTCTTCTGCTAGTGTTCTCACCAACAAGGGGTTTTGCTCTGTTGTATAATGTATTAAGCGATGTACCATTCTGTTCTAGCGAGTAGATTAATGACCATTTATGTGATATCTGAAGAATTGGCGGAATATGCAAACGTAGTTCTTCTGCTAAATCAGGATCTAAAAGTCTATGTGAGGTGGTAGCCTTGTATCCTTGCAACTCCAGAGGGGTTAGTGGAGGTTCATCTTCTGATTGGTACTCCTCTGTGTGGGAGTTTAGGTCTGGTGCATGGGGTTCTGGAGACGTCGAGTGTGATCTAAGCGGTGGGTTGTTGAAAACTGACCTCAATTTGTCCAATCTCTTAGAATTTGACATTTCTCAAGTCTATTATAGAATGCTAATCTGATAGTTCTTGAATGAGGCTCTTCTAAGATGCCGATTATTTCTTTTCAGTGATAACGATGTCTTGTGACTGAACTGCTTTGTGAATTGAAATTTACACCGCCATCGACGCCACAAGTGCACCGCCACCTTTTTTGTATTTCATTTCAGTAACCTTCTCTTGGCGCTTATAACATTAAAGGAGCTAGATGTACTTAACTGTGAGAAATGGTGATCAATTAGCGATCGTTCAAATGAAATGAGCCAAGAACCAAAAAATGGATGGAGTATTTTCACAGTCTGATCCTATTGAAATCTTGGAGTTCCTCAACACAACCCAGACAGGAGCCGCTCATGTTTCAGCAGGAATCTCACTTGAATCATTTGTCTCATCACTTATTTTTTCTTTGATATACTGTCTACTTCAAGTACTAGCATTTTCATACTTACGAACTAAGCTCAAAGAATTTTATCAGCCATTGAGTTACTGTGTGGCAGACCACTTGAAGGTACAACCCTCTGGCAACGACATTTTGGCGTGGAGTCGTCCAATTGTCGAAAATGCGATCGGTAGCTACTACAATCTGGGTCTAGACTCATACCATTTCCTAAGATTCATGTACACATTACTGGTACTCTTTATCGGTCTAGCATGTCTAAATATCCCAATCTTGATCCCTGTCAACTTTACAGGTGGTGACGAATTGACGAAAATGACTGTCCATGGATTAGATAGAATTTCGACCTCTAATATTTCGACAAAAAAGACTAGCCGATACCTTTTTCATTTTGGGATGGCTGTATTTGTCATTTTGTGGTTTCATTACATTCTGATCTACGAATTGAAGTGCTGTGTAAAAGAAAAACACCGCAATATATTGTTGCATTCGAAAACAAAGTCAAAGCGTCTTCAATTGTCAACAATTTTGATATGTGGCATTCCCCACCATCTCCGGGATGAAAAGAAATTACAAGAACTGTTTTCTCTCGTACCTGGTGGTGTGAGGCACGTGTGGCCTGTTCATGATTATCATCAAATGGAAGGGCTGGTTAAGAATTTTCAAAAGAATAGAACACTGTTAGAAGAGATTGAGCTAACCATTATCCGTCAAACAGTTATAAACCTCAGCTCAGGCAGGAAAGAATGCACGATTCCAAAAACATTGTACAAGCCAATCAAGCTAGGTAATCGGTTTGAGATTTCTTTACCCGGTATTTGTCAAACAGTGGATGCTCATAAGTACACAACCGAAAATCTTAGAACAGTGGGAAAAGCAATTACCGCTATGAGAGAGGAAACTTTATCAGGGGATTTCAAAAACTCTGTGGAGGGGAAAGCTTTTGTCGTATTCAATGGCATTATCGGAGCTTACTTTGCACATCAGTTGTTGCTCACTGAACTGAAGGGTGAAATTATTTCGACAATTGTGGAGCTAGATCCAGATGATCTGATCTGGGAAAATATTGTGGTCACGAATCAAGGGCTTTCATCAACGTCTTGGAATGCAGCAGTTTTTTTTGTTTCCGTTCTAATAATTGTTTGTTGGGTTGTTCCTGTAGCATTTGTGGGTTCCATTTCTCAGTTGCCGTATTTGACCGCTCTCATTCCAACAATCAGTTGGGTTAATGGGTTACCTAACTTTCTCAAGGGATTCATTGCTGGAATTTTACCCACTATAGTTTTGACATTTCTCACCAGTGTTGCTCTAGGTCTTTTTAGATTTTTGAATTATAAGAAAGGGCAACTTGTTGGGGCACAACTGGAGCTGAGTCTTCAGAATTGGATCTTTGTTTTCCTGTTCTTTCACGTGTTTATAGTGATCACCATTTCTTCAGGGTTCATTGTTGTCTTTGAAAGGTTCCTATCGAATCCATCTTCAATTCCCGGTATGGTTGCCCAGGATTTTCCCAAAGCATCAAATTTCTTCTTTTCATTTTTCATTCTTCGAGGACTGACTGTCTTCGGGAACAGTTTACTGCAGTTTTATAGGCTTGTTACAGATGTCCTTATGGGCGAAATATTCGACCAAACACCGCGCCAGAAGTTCAACCGAAGAATAAAGATCCCCGCCTCCAGCTGGGGATCTACATACCCAACTTTTTCTGTGTATGGGTCAATCGGGCTTGTCTATTCAGTGATCTCACCACTGATCCTGCTATTTTGCATTGTGAACTTTCTACTGGACTTGCTGTCGTACAAATATTGCCTTACTTATGTATTCAGGCCCAAAAATGATTCAGAGACTTATGGAAAAATCTACTCCATTGCTTTACGGCAGTTATATGGAGGAATTTACAGTCTGGAGATCTTTCTGATCGGACTATTCTTTCTGGTGCGCGATAACAACGGCCAAAGTACCTGCTTTGTGCTTGGGATCATGATGGTGATTGCCCTTGTTCTTACTATCTGGGGACACGTGACTATCAATTCCCGTTTTGACAAGAGCATATCTGTGTTACCACTTGAGCTCTGTCGGGAGGTGGCGAACAACGAGGATGAGCCAACCCCTGAAGATATCCTTAGGCTGAGAATGGCTCTCATGCACCCATCCTTTAGGTTCCTACCGGAAAAGCAATGTATTTGGATTCCAAAAGACAATTATGGTGTAAGTGAACGAGAGCGTGTGCGGCTCGAAGGGGAAGGGTTGACCGTGTTTGACGAGGGTTGTGCGATCAATGATCACGGCGACCTAACTTTGCTGCGCTCCCCACCCGATTTGTGAATCATCACTTGTTTTCCATACGACGCGAAAGTTGTTTAGCCGATGTGTTTGGATCGTTACATCGAAGTTTGCAACGCTATTTCGATACCCGCGTAGCTGAAACCAGCCATCTACTTTTTTCCTTCCTTTTATGGAAATAAATAAATAAACACAATTTAACTCTGCTCTAGGTCTGACTGCAAGGGACAATAAACCTGCTTAAGCGCAGAAGCGTGCCTGTGGAAAAGGGAGTAATCTTGTAGACGGGAGGATATGGGACAGGACATAGAAGATTCAAGAGTAGAGATACAGACAGAAAATGAGGGTTATCCCGAGGGGGAGCAAGGAGGAGAACAGATGCATTAAGAAAGCTGTATTCTGCTCTTCATACTGGAATAGACGCGTATTATTTCGCTGCCATCACGTATATTGTCGCGCCCATCTGCCCAGAATGCATATTTGAAATTATGGGGTTCTAATGTGTGTTCTATTTTTACCCGTTGAGCGGCGGGTCGCATGTTAAGCCATCTTTTTTTAGTAGTTGCAGAACACAATATTTAGATTTGGAGTAGAGCTATATATAAAAGAATACTGCTAGTAGGGAAAGTTCCCAAATGGTACATAGCTCTCAACTGTGGTTGTATCACACAGTGGTGAGCTATATCAACCATGATTCTGTCGGTAGGATACATTGTGCCAGTTCTTCTGAGCCTTCTAGAATATACACTTGCAGATTCCACTACTGCCTTAGCAGCGGCTTGCAATCCACTCAGCGCCACGTCATGTCCTGGTGATAGCGCTCTTGCTACCTCGATCAGTGTTGATTTCCAAGCACAAAGCAACTATTTCTCGGTGTATTCGACACCTGACCAAATATTCTACGGCGATGATGGGCTTACACTCACCCTTGCTAAGAGGTTCGACAATCCTTCGTTGAAGTCCAACTTTTACATCATGTTTGGCAAAATAGAGGTGATCTTAAAATCTGCATATGGAACAGGTGTTATATCATCATTTTACTTACAATCAGATGATCTCGATGAGATCGATCTTGAGTGGTTTGGAGGAGATGGCTACGAAATGCAAAGCAACTACTTCTCAAAGGGAAATACAGCCACATATGACAGAGGTGGATACCACAAGATGGTGGATCCAAGGGCTGACTTCCATAACTATACACTAGATTGGACTCAAGACGCCATAACCTGGTATATTGATGGCGTTGTTGTTAGAACACTCTCAAGCTCTTCCTCCCAAGGCTACCCTCAAACTCCTATGTACGTGATGATGGGAATCTGGGCAGGAGGAGACCCTAGCAATGCTGTAGGCACAATTGAATGGGCAGGAGGCTCTACAGACTATTCCCAAGCTCCATTCTCGATGCACATCAAGAAACTAGTGGTGGTAGATTACTCTACCGGTTCAGAATACAAATACTCGGACAACTCTGGCGATTGGACATCTATCCAGGCTGTTGATGGCTCTATAAATGGAAGACAGGCCGAAGGTGAGGCAGAATTTGCAGCTCTGGTGTCCGGAAATACTGATATATCTTCTTCGAATAGTGAAAGCAGCTCAAGTACAAGCAGTTCTAGTACTATGGCTTACAGTTCCTTGAATAGCGCTAACAGATGGTCGTCAAGTAGTGCTGCTACTCCCTCTTCTGTCAGCCCTAGTCTTCGTTCACCCATATCTGATTCAAAGACAATCATTTCTGACAGCAAAATCTCAAGTTCTGGTCCAACTTTGACGAAAAAGTCGACCACTGCAGAAAAAGAAGAGTCTTCCGTGTCCAGCGCGCATACATCAATATTCACTAACATTACTACTCACTCTACGATGGCGTCGACATCTTCTGAGTCTGTTTCTACAGCTAATGCCGCAAACCCCCTACTCTTGAAGAGCAGTTCAATAATGAACGCATGTTCTCTAATCTCTGCCGCGCTGTTTGGTATTTTCATGTTATAGTTGATGTCCACTCTTTCTTTATATGTAAATTAAAACACTTCTTTTCAGGTAAAGGAGAAATGGGGCTACTAATATTTAGCAAAAGCTCATCTTTTGGCCCTTCCTGACATTTTATAGTGTTGAACAAAAGTTGTCATTACAATATTTAAGCCTTTATGGTGCATTAGAAGATCTGAAAATTTTTCTGGAGATCTGAAAGTTTTTATCTAACGTTAATATAAGGTAGTGAGTGGTAGATGCACCGGTATCTGTATGTTAAGTAGGAGAAGCAATGAAGAGAACACTTAAAGACGATGATGAAAGGGAGGTGAAGAGAAGCAGGGGAGAAGGAACCGAAAGAAAGGGTCAAGACGAGAGAGAGAAGAAAGTTAAAAGAGAGAAGAAGCACAAGAAAGACAAGAAAGACAAGAAAGACAAGAAAGACAAGAAAGACAAGAAAGACAAGAAAGACAAGAAAGACAAGAAAGATAAGAAAGAAAAAGGATCTGAAGAGAAGAAACATAAGCACAAGCATGATAAGGAGAGCAAGGAGAAAGTTAAAGACTTGAAAGATGATCGTAAAGAAGAAGAACCAAACAAGAAACACAAGAAACACAATGATGCTTTCACTCAACCCCAGAACAAGTCTGTAGACGTGCAAAACTTTCTCAAAGTCAACGAGATTTCCATCGAGGACACACAAGAGTCATCTGTGACACCTGTTCTTGATTTTGGCACTCTAAAAGAGTTGGGAATTGATAGCAGAATCCTAAATGTTATCAGCGGGTTTCCTAAGCCTACACCAATTCAGTCTGTCGCCTGGCCATACCTATATGATCATCGTGATGTGATCGGAGTGGCAGAAACTGGATCCGGTAAAACGTTTGCATTTGCTGTTCCAGCAATCCACCATGTAGTGGACTCAGGATCGAAAGACTTGAGTGTGCTGGTTGTCTCACCAACGAGAGAACTTGCCACCCAGATCTACGACAACGTGAAAACGTTGACAGACGCCGTTGGGCTGAGATGTACCTGTGTTTATGGAGGAGTTTCTAAAGACGAACAGAGAGCTAGTATCAAGAAGTCACAATGTGTAATAGCCACTCCTGGACGTTTGCTGGATTTGATTCAAGACGGGTCGCTAAAGCTAGATAAGATTGATTATCTGATCTTAGACGAGGCAGACCGAATGCTAGAGAAAGGTTTTGAGGATGACATCAAGCGTATCATGAGTCTGACCAGTAAGGACAGACAGACTTTGATGTTTACAGCTACCTGGCCAAAAGAGGTGAGGGAGCTGGCTGCAGGCTTTACTAGGGACGCAGTTAAGGTGACTGTTGGCAAGAGAGACGAGCTCGCGGCCAATAAGCGGATTCAGCAAATCGTAGAGGTTGTAGATCCTCGTGAGAAGGAGGATCGTCTGCTGCAGCTTCTTCGCAAGTACCAGTCGAGTGCTGACGACAAGATACTGATTTTTGTGCTGTACAAGAAGGAAGCCGCAAGGATAGAGCGACTTTTGAGCCGCAAAGGATATGATGTTGCCGCACTGCATGGAGATCTTGGCCAACACCAGCGTTCAGAGGCTCTGGAGCGGTTCAAGAAGGGCGATAGCAACGTGATGCTTGCCACAGACGTGGCCGCACGAGGGCTCGATATTCCTGACGTCAAAGCGGTTATCAATCTCACTTTTCCACTAACGGTCGAGGACTATGTTCACCGTATCGGGCGTACAGGGCGTGCAGGAAAGAGCGGCGTTTCGCATACTTTATTCACCGACCACGAGAAGCATCTTGCAGGCGAGCTAATGAATGTGCTCCGCTCTGCAGGTCAGCCAGTCCCGGATGCCCTACTGAAGTTCGGTTCCCACACAAAGAAGAAAACCCACGGTGCATATGGAGCCTTCTTCAAGGATGTAGACATGACTGCCAAAGCGAAGAAGATCACCTTTGATTAGCGCTCTGAGCCCCCTTTTTCTATTAATAGCCTTTATCTTTTAACTAAAACATCAAATATTGAAAAAAAAATTGGTCGTGGAGCTGCCAAAAGGAGGCTGGCTGTTTTATTTATATCACTGAGATCTAGGGAGTGGAATGTGTGACACAAGCGACTGGGATGTATGAAGTTGCATAGACGGTTAAAAGGCCGAGGATAAGAGAGCGGTTTTCCATATATATTAGGGAGTCTGCCTGCGCAAAAAAATTAGTGATCTCTGGGGATCGAAATTAAAATTAGGTTAGGTAGTAAGTGAAGACAGAAGTTTGGTGTGTGGCTAGAGATAGATCTATCTAGTGTTTCAGAAATCATAGCAATAAATACAACGACATGATAATTCCAGCTGTCGTGAGAGAGAACTGGAACAACCTAGGGTTTGGCGATGGTGCATCGGATGTGCTATGTCCCAGACAAATGGTGGGATCTCTACTAGAGAAACGAGATATCGAACAAGCATGGGACCAGACAAAGCAAGGCTGGAACAATTGTATGGACAAGAAGTGGTGCAAGATTGTGGCGATCGTGGGAATTGTGGTTGGTTCATTAATATTGTTGTGGGTTCTTAGTACGTTATTTCAGGTGCTCTGCTGCGGCATGCGCTGTGTGAACGCGCTGTGTTGTGGCTGCTGTGGCGGTGACCGTGGCCGCAGTCAAAACGAGAAAGTGATCTATACCAACATGCCGCCGCCAACCTCCCAAGGTCATGCCTATACAAACCCACACATGTACTACCAACAACAGCAGGGTAATCCATTTGCTGATAATGCGGCTTATAGCAAGCAGCAACAATACTACGGATGATGATGGTTTTTTTATGATTTCTCTGGGATATGTAATGTACGTTAAGTCGCTATTACCAGAATGCACTTGGCTATTTGCACGGACTTCAATGGTTTGTATGATGTAGAACGAACAGCGCGCAATCACACTAAATAGCCAACATAAGAGTTGCTCGATTCAAAAACAATTCTCCATAAAAAAAAAATGAAGAATGAGGCCAACAGGAATCGAACCTGCAACCCTTCGATTGCACGAAATCCTTAATTTCTGACTGGAGTCGAAAGCTCTACCATTGAGCCATAGCCCCTACTTCTAGCATTTCATGTATGATACATTAAGATAGGGTATACAGTTCTTTCTATATTATGAGTAATTTCCAACCATCTCCTACTATATAAACTATAGAGTTTGCCAGCCTCCAATGTCGATCTGGCTCTCCAGCTTTCGTGCCACCTGGTTGGGTATGTTGTGCTGCAACCATATCACTCGGGTGAACTCCTCATATTTCGCGACAGACAAATGCAAATCGTGCCCCTTTTTGGAATCTTCGTCACTCTCACCATAGTCATCCAAGTAAGGACTTTCGAAAAATGAGCCCTTTCCCTTATTCAGCAACAAAATGCAGTTATTACGCGGTATGAAAAAGATGCCAATCCCTCCTGTAATACATTCCCACTTAGCATGAACATTGCATGAACCCAATCTGTCCCCGTAGTTGTTGGACTGTAAGTCCACAAGCTTGCCGCAAAATAAGCATATTGCTGGATCCATGAACTTTTTTTGCATACAATTGTAGTAGGCAGTAAAAAAAGCGTTCAACTTAAAAGGTAGAGAAACCAACTTCACCACGTTAGGATACGGCACACTCGCATTGTCCAAACGATGCTTGTTTTCCACTGATATGCCGGTGAACTCTGCTAAAGGAAGTTCTTCTAACACTTGATCTAACAATGGAAGATTTAAAACGGTTGCAATTTTGTCACATTCAAGCTTGCAATCACTGAAATCGGGTAAACTAGATATCGAAATCACAGAGAACTTCACGTGCGAGTAAATCAGGCACTTCCGCAAAAATGGTGTCACTAATTTCACTAGCATCGAGTGGAGCACTCTTCCAATGTTAGAGAAGCCATCCGTTCCAGTGAAAGCCCTCCAAATAGCATTCAATTTGTCGGAGTCGTATGAATCATCCGCTAAATCTCTCAAAAGATATGGCTCATGTTGTGTTGTCATCAACTTCGCCATCAAGATCAAAAGTGATTGTTTGATATGCTTCAGGTAGCATAAGTGCAAAATTTTACCAAAACTTAAACCTATACTTGGAACTTCTTGTGCACTAACAAGAAGCATGAAAAAGTCCTCGCCATCAATAATCAAATCTTTATCGTAACTTATGGCTCTCAGAAGTCCAATCACCCTTTCAGGATAAGTAATAAAGCTGTTTTCGTTACTCTTGTCAGAAGTAGAAGAAACAGTTTCTGTGCACCTTGTTAATTCTCTAAGTTGATACCATACCCTTAATGAGGTCATGGTCTGATTTGAGAGCTTAAATATGATCAAAGGAACTGAATCGAGATCACATGCCAATCCACGCATGGAAATCTCTATGGATTCTATTGTCTTGGCAAGAAGAGTGTTAATCCCCTCGAATGGAAGAGAAAGTAGAGATATAATGCTTAAGCAATGACTGAGGGCCGTAACAGGTTTCGAATTTGCTTGAATTGTTGAAGTGTCCTCATCAACAAACCAATACTGTGTACGTACTCTTGATCTGACAGTCTTAACAATATCCTCTTTGATCGCATCCAAAACAGTTGATCCGCTGTTTAGCAGGTCAGTTAGTCCCGGATTCAAAACAGAAAGTGACGCGCATTTCAGGTTTTCTTGAAATGAATCACTGTTAGAGCTGTAGTAAATAGGAACAAAAATGTTACTGACTGCCTTGCATAATGGACAGAGAAACTCTTGTCGACTAATATCTTCTGGAATCGTTCTGGTTATTTGGGAAACTTGTCTAGACTTCACTGTCGTCAAAAAATTCAAGTAGCAACTGAAGTGCATGCCATGACAACAGCTGCTGAATGTAAAGTGATTCTCGTTACAGAGACTTTCATTGCTAGGAAATCCAGGTCCAATCACACTGTTGTGCTCGACACGCTCAATAAGTTCCTCCACTTTATTACTCTTCCTTTGCTCCGGTTCATCCAAATTAGAGTTTCCACTGAAGCTCTTGTAAAACCAATACTCGTCATTGAAAGGAACAGAGCGAAATTCGTTTCCTTGTGAGATATAACTGATAATCCCAAACGGTTCATCTTCATCGCATGCAGGCATTTGGCACAGAATGCAATGTTCATGAGGATAGTGCCAACGAGTATCATCTAAAAACTGTTCATCATCATAGTCAACATCCATCAAATCAGAGTTATCGATCATAAACTTCTCAGCAAACTTCTGCTGTTGTTTCTTGAACTTAGCTAGAATTTTATTCCTCTTCTTCTTCGCCAATTTTTTCTTACGATCAAAAGC
This sequence comes from Ogataea populi-albae, assembly GCA_030579375.1. NCBI lineage: Eukaryota > Fungi > Ascomycota > Pichiomycetes > Pichiales > Pichiaceae > Ogataea > Ogataea populi-albae. The sequence continues at coordinate 40,312 of JAKTQY010000015.1, read as the reverse complement.
GGTTTCTTCAATGTTCGATTTCAATGGAACAACTAAAGATTCTTTGTAACCAGGGATAATCTCACTCAGAATATCCAAACCAGAACTAGAGTGGGAAGTGATTATTTTGAATATTGTTCTAACTTTTGGAAAAGTATGCATGAAGATTGAACTATCCAAAATTTGATAAAGCAGCGAAGGAACTTTCGACATTTTCAAGTGTTCATTTATGAACTCTTCACTGTTCGGAAGACTAATAGATATATGAATCAGATGTAATGTAAGATCGAGTAGGTTTTCCGAAGTGTCTGACTTTCTAGAAATGTCTGATAAGCAGTAATTAAGTGTAGACTCTAAAACGGAAACAAAGTGAATGGAACAAATAATTTGAATCAGGGATCTAAAAGGGCTATCATCCCAATTGATTGACTTGGGTGGTAAGCAAATTTCTTCCAAAGGAACTTTCGTATTTCGATGAATTCTTTCTTTCAGCACCTTTATACAGTCATCGCGCTTATTGGAAGAATAATGTACATAATAAGGATCCACTTCATCAAAAAGTTCTTCTTTTAGCTTATAAGTCTTCATTTCTTTCAGGCTAGAAGAAGAAACGTTGGAGCGATTCCAAGCGACTTCCTCGACACATTCATTAAACACAATGAAAAACCTCTTTTCTGAAGTTATGTGCTCGGAAATTTCTGAGGTTATTTTGCTGAAACTTACTGGCTTGAAGCAAAGTGATTGCACAAGTTCCTTTTTGATTCTAAGATCAGGTATCTCCGCGGCTGACTTCTTGTGTAAATGTAAATCTTCTGTAAGCAAATTTATCATGAAAAGTATAAACTCCTCAACAATTTCATGTAGATGAGTGGAGCCGTAAGCACTATTTGAATAATTTCCCTGGCACCACTCAATCAGATTCCATCTATCAATGAGTGTTGGTAGGGTGACATCCACTGACTCAAACCCACAAAAAATCTGAACTAAAAACAAGTCTCTAAGATATCCAAATTCCCTTATACCTGAATTTTTATAGATGTTCATCTGATTTCGTATGCTTAGGCCGTTACGAACCCATAAGCCTACTTTGATCTGAGAGAGTAAGACCAAAGTTCTAAGAGGAATATCAAACACTCCCTTTATAGAATCTCCAGGTAATAATCTATAGCCGTTATCAAATATTCTTTCATCTGACGCAGATGGCTGCATCAAATCATCAACACCGTCTAGCAAACATTGCAAATTCGATTTGGAGTTGATAGCAGGACTCATTTCAATGAACCATGAGAATAAAGAGTGTAATGGGTGAAGGAAACTAACTCTTCCTGTAAGAACATCAAACTTTACCACCCTCGTTGTGATGTCATTAATTTGGACTTTATGAAACTCAACAGGTTCTTCTTGATCCCGAACAAGTCTATTGTTCGAGATCGCTGACATTTCAGTGCCCTTCTCATCTTGAACAAATGTTATTTTGACTAAAGAATCAATTACTAGCTTTATCAAATACTCGCAAGCTTGAGGATTTGACAACCTATTCAATGATCTTGCAATATTTTCGGAAAAATGTGAGATTACCGATATTGCGTTGAAGTACAGCCCATAATCAGTGGATTCATATTCAACATGATTGGTGGCTTCTCTTTTAATCGTAGGCTTGCTCTGAAACAGTGATAAGACACTAAGAAACTCTTTGAAGTAAGGTAAATAGGAAAAAAGATTTTCATCAACTTGATTTCTGCTTATAATATAAGTCATATCAAGAAAAATGTGACCCCATTTTCTATTTTTGAGCGAGGTATATAAAATGCCATTATTATTGGTGCCGCTTGTAGAAGACCCTCGCCTTGTTGAGCCAGTTCTCACATAACAATTGACCATTTGTAACATTTTCCCCAAATCTCCATGTTTGACGATCTCCGTACAATTAGAAGGACAAGTGAACAGTTGAGGTGATAAAATCGGAAGTAAAGAGTACTCTGGTTCTCTATCTAGCGTCAAAAACATAGTGGCTAAGTCAACATATGCATCCACATATTGGGCTGTGAGCAACAGTTTGTACTTGAGAGTCGTGATAAGGACTGAAATGTAAATATCGTGGAGTTTGTTCCTTGTAGTTTTGCAAAATCTCATATCAAAATAAATGAAGAACTGAAACCTGGAACCCTCATAATAACTGTATACTTTATGAGAAGGATAAAACGAAAGATCACAGTAGTCGCATTCCTCCAATACATCGGGCGGTATATTCCAACTATAAGAGAGTGGCTCATAAAACTTTTGATATCGGTAATAAACAAGACGATTGCCCGGTATAGCGACATCATAGTGTTCCTTATTGATATTGTACTCCGGGCTGTTTATATGATGCACAGAAATTGGCACATTGGCATATCCCTGTCTGTACTTCCCTAGAAGAGAAACACATATCATGTCTCTGATTTCATTATTGCTTTTAACGATGTTTGAGATGGCAAAATCGGCAAGCCAAGCAATAATTTCATCACACATATCCTCTCTGAATATGTCACGGCAACTTCGAATGCATGCAGTCAAGCCTGTCGAAGTTAGAATTTCCTGTTTCTTCAGCAGAAAACTTATATCATTTGATATGAGCACAACCGCTTTACCAAATGTATTACATCTGGCAACAACCATATCAGCAAACTCAATCACCCGTCCAGTTGCAAAGCGTACTCTTTGTACAGCATCTCTGTATTGATGTATTTGATCATTGTAAAGAATCAACGCGAACTTGGTCGAGTTGGGATCCTTTCCATTATAATGCGATTCCAAAAGCTGTGATAAATTTGACCAATCTTCAACATCTTGTTTGACCTTAGGTGGAAGAATGCAGGGATACGAATGTGACATTACATCAAGAACGTAATCAAGAAGCGAGTTGATAACCGACCGCAAATTTTCCCTGCACTCATCGGACAAAATCCACTGAGGAGTAAGAGTGTTATAGTCACAATTCAAGTCTTTGTAAGCTTCTATGTCCCCACAGTCACAGCATCCATTGGCTTCTCTTTGCACAATACTTTTGTGAACCAAATGGTCACGATGGTTCTTAGGCTGAAAGCAATAAGTACACAAGGCGCAAGTCTCATCAAACCCACATGTGAGACATCTATAGCAGGCTTCTCCCTTCTGAAATTTGCGTCCACAAGGTCTGTTGTAGTGATTGTGATTGTTTGTATCTATGGCAAGCTGCTCTGCATCCAAAGCTGTAAAATTGTTCAAGGTCTTTCTGATAAGGACTTTAACCTCATTGTTGAATTTATATTCACAGGCTGCCGGAAGCTCAACCAAGAACTTTCTCAGTATCTCTATTGTAGACTCTTCGGTCATTAGCAAGGCACAGAAATGCTGAAAGCCTACTCAATTGTGCGTGAACTGCGGTGAATCCATTCATTAAAATAGTTTTGAACTGCCATAATAATTTTCCCCGGTTTTCCTCAAGGGCGAAATTTGTTTCGCCACTGCTTGTGGAAATGTTAGTAAGGCAGTCTGGTTGAAATCAGCCGAAAGGTTCTGAATGTTTAGGAAGGTTTTATGATAGTCTTTTTCGCAGTTGTTATTTCAAAGTTACTGAAAATACCTCTTTAAGGGTTATTTGATTGCTTTGGTTATTCAAGAAGCTGTTGATCCAAGAATAACTGCTTTTCAATCTCTGAAAAGGCAGCGATACTGGACGACATATTAAATTGGACTGAAGAATGCGAGATGATGATATCGCACTAGAGAAAACGCTTCGGAGCGTCTTGGTGTCGCTTCCAAAGGCATTTGAGTTTGGGGCGACACCAGACCTGAAAACGACACTCAATCGATTGTTGTATTTTGCAATGTCGAGTCAAGGGGAATTCTATCCCTTACTGTTTCCTGATCTCACAATTAACGCAGATTTTCCAATGACCTGGGAGGATACAATGATACATGATAATACAGGTTTAATATCAAAGGGAAGATTTTATGAAAAGCAGAAAGTGAATACAAACAAATCTCACAAAGGGAGAATATGTGCGCAGAAGATAGAGGCTGGCCAACCAGTGTATAATTGTTATGACTGTGGTATTGATGCGACCTGTTGTCTTTGTGATGATTGTTTTAATAAGGAGGAACATTCTGATCACAATGTCAGTATGCACATCTCTGGTGGGGATGCGATATGTGATTGTGGAGATACTGCATCGTGGAGAGTAGACTTACAGTGTCTAGCGAATAAACAGAATGAAGATGAGGACGCCATAGTGCCTGATATCCCAGAACAACTTATAAGAAATATATCTACAGTAGTGAGAGTGGCATTGGATTATATCTTAGATGTGCAGATCACTAACACTCAAATTATTCCAAGTTCACATGCTGTTTTCAAAAGATTCCTTGACCCCGATTTGTTCAAAAGACAATCTGACTCCTCAAACCTTCCACAAAGCAAATACATTCTTGAGGATGAGAATTCGCAGGCATTTTGTCTAGTGGTTTGGAATGACGAATTCCATAATTGGGATACATCTCAAAAAAGTATATCACTGGCCATCCCCGGAATCCATCCTGCTAAAAACCACCAGATTACGTCTGACATTGATAGCGTTGGGAGAACCATTCTTATAACTAGCTCTAATATTTCTAGTTTGATAAAACCTTATGAGAAGGTCCAACGGAGTGGTCTAACAGCAACCATTTCATCCTCAAGAGATGTCGTAAGAGACTATTTGTGTGAGGAGATAATTAATTGGATGAAGACTTTTTCTAATCATCCTAGTCTAGCTTTATCTGATTTGGTGAAGTGGGCCATATGTGAGGCTTTCTTTGAACAATACATTTCACAGAGTCCTAAGACTACAATAGATTTTAATGTTTATGATCCGGAGAAAAATAACGTTGGATTGCTGACGGAAGATCATAAAATTCCTTTAATAACAGGAAGCGAAGTGGAAGATCATGTGTCTCTTCGATCCTTCAAAGCAAAGGGACTGAATCTTTTCGCTACAAAGAATAATGTGCAGAATGCTACTATACGAACGACAAGAGTTCAAATGTTGTTTTACTTGGAAATACGGCTTTGGAAAAGAGTTCGTAAAACGTTACGAAGCATTTTAATGCCGATTTTGACAACATCTTTTGACGCCAGAAGAGCTTTAGCAGATCAAATAATTGAAATTCTGCCAGCAGCAGAACATATGCAGGTTTATGTAGATAGAGAATGGATGCTATCTCTATTGGATCAATTCAGATTGCAGACATACTACGATCCCAATATTGGCACCCATTTATTGAAGTCAGGAGGTCTTCAAAAGGTGTTCCAGAGCGCTGTTAACGTTTTTCGATCCAGCTCAGATGGTACTTCCAACTATCGTCTTTCTCAAGATTATCTGTTCTGGGAAAGCCAGCGGAAGTTAACAGCCGAATCCGCGACTTTGAGAGGTCTTGAAACTCTTTTGACCTATATTAAACCTGGTTCAGATAAAATACTTAATGCCCAGTATCTCTGCTATGTCATTATGCTCCTTGAATTATTTCAAGAGTGTTATTCTCTTGTGAGGCGAACAGGTGACCATGTCGAAAGAGAAAGTTCTGAGTATAAACTTTATTTCATGAGGGCACATCAGGTCTATCAAATTACCAGAGCATATGGCAAAATTGTTGCGGGGGTTGATGAAAAATCAGTGCTGATAGAAAATGCGATCTGTGTGCTGAACAGCTATTTAGATCTAAAAACAAGGGCCTATGATAACGATTTGAATATTATACGTTATGACGTTTCCACAGAACCCGGTTCATTTATTCATCCACTTCATTCCTTACTGGCAGAGATTTGTGTTTACTATAAGTTCTTTGATATATCACTACTGAATCTTAAGGCTAAGGAAATTTCAGTTTCTGAAGATAAAGTCACATTTTCGGATAAGTCTGATGATCGACCAGATGAAATAGGAATTGCTGACGATGTTCTTCAAAGCTTTGTTCTATCTGCTCAAATTGGATCAAGGTTTTGGATTAGAAATGGTAGTGAGCCTTTTCATCAAGAGGCATCCAATAAGGTGTACTTCAACGCTGAAGGAGATCTATACGTAAATCAATTAGCACTTATTGTCGAACCTTCAATGAAAAGATCACTTTTGAACATCTTCGATAGATTTGGCATACGGGAGTGTGTGACCGACACTAAGCAGTTTGGTGATACAATATATGAAGAGCGGGTTGGCTCAATATTGACCGACGTCGTTAATTTTTTATACCATTTATTAACCTATAGAGCTCCATTTGATTCTTCAATTACCTATGATGAACTAGAGTATATCAAAGCGAGAAACTTGGTATGCTATAAACTTTGTCTCAGTCCTGGTAAGTATTCGGACTTGAAGAAAGTTGTTGATGATTCGCCCTATTTTGATGAAATCCTCAAGGAGGTTAGTGAATACCAACCCCCGGTTGGTGTCAATGATTATGGTCGGTATGCCTTGAAGCCTGAACTTTACAGCAAGTTAGATCATATGAGTATATTCAATAAGTATGATTCGTCCGATGATATTGAAAGCTCTTTGATAAAAGAATTGGCCAAAATGAAAAAGAAAAGCACAGGAGATATTGTTCTTGTGCCACAGATACCGCAACTTTGTGACTTGGATCTGAAAAAGTTTCAAAAAATTAGTGCATTGATGAGATCTCAGTTGATTGTAAAGTTCTTATACAAATCACTGTCGTATGCTATTGATAGCGAAAATGATCAATTTCTTCCCCATTTACTACACTTATTACATGCAATCATTCTTGACGATAATAACTATTCAGGCAACGATGTTCATCGACTTCAATACTTTATCGACATTCCGATCTGTAATCTATTGCTGACAGTAGTTCAGAAAGAGGATATATCGAAGTCAATTGCCAAAAAGGCATCATGTCTTCTAGATTTGCTATTGCTAAAAGACGATAGTGTATTACAATCCCTCATTGACTGTTTTGGTCAAAGTCATATTGATGAGTTCAAGAAGTCTGCAATTGGCAAGAATTTTGAAACGAAAAAAGAAAGAACTAGAAGACTGGCCTTGAAGAGGCAGCAAAAAATTATGAAGAAAATGAGTAAACAACAGGAGGCTTTCATGGAGAAAAATAAGGAGTTCTTTTTAGGACCAAAAATTATGGATGTGGAAAAAAAAGAGCATGATGACAAGCCTTCAGTGGGTAATAATGAAGGCCGTATTTGTATTCTATGTCGAAACCCTGAAAATTATGATGAACTTTTTGGACTACCTGCCTTAGTGTCTCACTCATCAGTGTTCTGGAACATTCCAACGGTTGAGATGGAGCCACCAGCACTTATGATACCTGGATTTCCACCACCTGAATCTAGTTCAAGAAAGCGGAAGTGGAATGATTTAACTGATAATATGTCCTGTTTTGGTACTAAGTGCACTAAATCAAAGTACGTTGTGACTGGATGCTCGCATGGGATGCATTTCAGTTGTTTTCATAACATGCTGAAAGAGAAACGTTCTGAGGTGTCACAGTTCATCTGTCCTTTATGTGAATCATATTGCAATTGTTTTATTCCTTCCTCCAATTTCCCCGATTTTGATCTAACTATTTACGATGAGCTAAAGTCTACGAATTGGAGTAATGTTTATGATGAGAATCAAGGAGATAATTGTTCCGACCTGTCAGGTCTAGTTTTTGATAAAAAGCTGTTTCGCGTTTTGTCAAACTCAGAGCTACCTGCTTACTCCAAAATATTGAACCAATTGAGGCTGTTAACCAAAGAGAATAAAATAATGAAGAAAATCGTTCGTTTTCCGTCAATGCTTGCTTCTATCAAATACTCTCTTCCTATTTTATTGGGCAATACGGTAGAGATGCACGAGATTTCTTCGCGGTACGACTTGGATGGAACTATGGATACCATTTCATTAACCAATCTTGAGCTTTTGCGTTCGTTGGTTCAATATAGAGTGCTACTCAATTATTTGCCACCAGATGCCATAAATGAGTTTAATAAGTTTGCTGAGTATAAATCTCTCTTTAAAACACATTCTTTCAGTTGCATCACAGAAATTTTACTACTCTATCTGGAAGGAAACGAGTCCCTCAAAATATTGACTAGAATGACTTTTACCAAATGGCTAATCAAGACCATATTTTCTGTTCTTTCTCGCTTTACCGTTGATGCCTCAAATCTGGAAATTGATTCAATCCTAACCCAAGTCGATGACTTAGATGATTCCCTGAAAGACGTTTTTGCAAACCTGATAAAACGATGTGCAGCCAATATGTTGAAAAAATTCTTGAACGAGGTTGATCCTCTATACTATGGCGATGAACTTTTGAACAAGACCTACAACATTTTATACAACGTTTTCGCGTGTTATGAGAGGCAATTGTCGACCATCAAGCTAGTCTTCAACATAAAGAACGATGAGATTGCTAAACTTCAAACAGTTTTATCTAATGTTAAAGATAGCAGATCTCTGGAGTATGCGGTATCGTCTCATGTGGCTACGGCTGCTGACGAATATCTCCGAAGTGCAAATTCTCTGATTTTAGACTTTCCGGGAAAAGCACATCTGACGGAACTGCCCTCTAGGTTGACGGATTTCCTGAAAAATGAAGTCCTCAGCAAAGAGAAAGCATCTGAAAAGAATTTCATCTGTTTATTCTGTGGTTCTCTTATCAAGAATAAAGTAAAGCATCTTTCTGCCTGCAAAATGAATGATTCGAACTACTCTCTATTTTTCTCCCCATTCAACAATAAGCTCGATTTTGAACTAACGACCTCAAAAGCCAACATTTTCTTTGACATCGAAATCCCAAATGGAGCATCGGTGAGAGTAGGGTCTCCCTATCTGAATAGCCATGGAGAGCCGGCAGGAGGACTTCTTGGAGCTGGGGAATCGGGTATATTGAACGTCGCGCGCTACAGTTATTTGAATAAGATTTGGCTCAACCATAGTCTGATCACTACGATATACAGAGATCTCTACTCTTCTATTTTGAATCGTCGTAGAAGAGGTGTGCCTTTTCCGTTTGGATTCGGAGGTCAAGGGCAACAGAGAGGTGCAGCAACCGGGGCTGGATTAAATGTGCGCACAAACCGTGCCGACTCTGATACAGATGAGGAGATGAGTGAAGCCGAGAATATTGACAATCTCGAAGGGGATGGTGCGTTGGATCCAGAGGAGTTTCTAACGGATCTTCTGATGCGGCAAGGCGGCAACATTGATCAGCTCTTTTAACCACTTCCTTTGGTACTAGTGTCTAGTACGTATTGTACTGAATAATATCATGTGTAGAGATGTATCTGTCAACCAATTAAAAGTCGATGAAAAATCAGCTGAATTGCTTTGAGTGTATTAAATGAATTAGTGAACCTGATTGTCGCGTGGCAGACAGAAATGCTCTTCAGAAAATTGGTTAGAATAGAAGAGAACTGCTAAGAGAATGGCGAGTTGAAGTTAGCCTATAAAGAACTGCATAGCCATTGTTTGTGGGTGATATAGAAACAAATCATCAACGTATGTAATTAGTGTGCTACTGATTTGACAGATCAACGCGCTCCATTTGTTTATTTTTTTCCTGACTACTGACTCTGTTTCTCAATTTATAGTATGTACTCTTCAATCTACAATCTTTTGTTCAAAAGAAACTCCGTTTTTGTCGGTGCAGTGTTTGCTACCACGTTTGCTTTCCAAGCATATTTTGATTCTGCAGTCACCACATGGTACGAGGCCAGAAATAAGGGCAAGCTATGGAAAGACGTCAAACTACAGCTGCAGAATGGAGGTGACGAAGAAGATGACGATGACGACGAGTAAGCCTAACAGTTGCATATCTCACAGCCGGATGATTACTATTGAGTGTTTTTATCGTTTGTTTTGTGAGTCTCTATTATAAAACGTCTGGACATACTAGAATATATTTCCCTTATTTATCAGCTTAAATATACAGGTCCGCCTGACTGGTCTACATTAAAGTGTATTAGTGTCTCTGTTTTGTAGCTATTGTTATACCACCTCCATTAATCTATCATCATCTTCATCCTCTTCCTCATCACTGTGCATAGCCTCTACCTCTGCATTAGAAGGGGGTTCATCTCTCATTAACATTTGCACTATTCTATCACACAGTTCTTGCACTAGTTCATCATTGACTTCCTTATGCAATTCCCTTATAACAGGATACACAGACTTAAGTCTAAGATATTCTCTTCCTTCCCGAGTCACACATAACAGAAGCAAACTTTCTAAATGAGCTCCTATTATCTCCATCACCGGCTCTATTTGCTTCTGCTCATCTAATAGCTGAAGCTCTTCAGGTAGATTGAAGATCTCCTCATCATCGAGTCCCTTGTTACCTGCTAAAGCCAAAGGGCCAAGTATGTAAGGAAGGAGATTAATTCTCGGGTCTTGCAGCAGAGTCATATGTCTGTCAGTGTCAAAAAGAGAGTTCTTGATCGTGTAAGCAACTCCTTCTCTTCTAATTTTGGAGTCATACTTCTCTGTAAAGACTAAGAGTTTTGAAATCGGGACAATATTATCATAACTTTGCGTAGTCACAAAATAATGTCTTCCCTTAGGAAATCTCGATATGTCAGCAAAGAAATACGATAGATAATCATATGAGGCGTACTTGTTGAGGGTCCGCTCTGATCCTTTGACAAACAGATCCATCAAGCAATCCATAAGTTTGGAGCTCTTGAATGTGTCTTTCACCTCCTCTCCGATGATGAGTTCAGTGTCAAGAATGGAAAGTATCTCATCACTTTTGGATAAGTTAGCGAGCAAAATACACATATGGTCAGCCTCTTTGTTAGCTAGTCCCATAATTTCTTGTAAGATGAACTTGAGAAATTTTTGGTCTTCGACAATTAAAGTTCGGAACCCATGATCATCACACAAATTAATCAGAATAGATAAGGAGTTGAAAACAACCTTAGCGTTTTTATCTCTGACCAGAACCTTCAAATCTTTTATGGATCTTGAATTATCGTACTTGAAGACCTGTTGCTTGGCACTGCCTTTTGAAAACTGTACCAAGTTCTCCAACGCTATCTCCCTCACCGCAGATTGCGGGGAATGTAAGAATTCAACCAGCTGACACTTTGAATTAATATGTGGCCATTTATGAAACTTTGCTCTTTATCCACTTACCTCCTCTATTTCTGTAGGCATGTTTTGCGTTAAGTGATCTTAAGCACACTTGGAACCACGTAAAATGCAACAAAGACTGGTCTTCTGATGTTCAAATCATGTTGTAAGATGTCGAAAAAAATTTTGAAAAACAGAACTCAATAGTTATATAAATATTACGACATTAATAGGAACTGTAAAACATTAGCTAATTAACGAAAAACTTGAAAGCTTATTCTCTTCTATGTATCTTGTTCTTCTTTAACACAAAGTCGTCCTTCAGAACTTGCCTTAGGTGGTTTCTGGCATCTGGATCTGCCTTCATTTTGAACTTTAGCGCTCTGATAAGTGCAGTGAGTTCAATAGGACCATCATCCAGTAACCTGTCAACATCATCCTTTGTTAAAATAGTAGCGGTGCTAGCTCCATCTTGAGATTCTGCAATATCAGCTCTTGGCTCCAGTTTAATCTTGATTTTCTTGACTTGAGGCGATTCAGAGGTGTCGGATGGCACACGCTTGACAGCGGTTCTTGGGTTCCATTCTCCTTTAGGAAACTCATTTGAAATCTGTTTGCTAATATTTAGAATAACAATTCCATCGTTATATGACTTCACAGATATTTGTGGGGATTTGGAGACCTTTTTGGAAGCATCAGCTTCGGGTATAACCGACTGCCCCTCATCTTCTTTCTTCACCTTAGTACCTTCTGAATCGGAGTCATTATCCTCCTCTAGCTCACTTTCTGATAAATACGGGTTTTCTTCATCATCAGTGTCATACACTTCGTTCATTGCATTCTTCACAAGAGCACTTCTAAGCTTTTTGCCCTCTTTGTCAATCTTTCTAACCTCGAAAAGTTCGTCTAGATCGTCATCGTTCACTTCGTCTTCAATCAGATTGTTTGCTCTCATCATTTCAGTTTTCATTTTCTTCTCCACCAGCTTACTTTCTTCATCATTGCCCTCTAAAATAGGGGCCTCTTCGTCGTCTTGGAATTCTTCGTCAAAATCCAGTGTTTCATCATCTGAGCGCTTTATGTCTTCTTGAGCACCATTCGTGGACTTCATTTTTCTATATCTGAGATCAACTCTTTCACCTCTGGCCGCTTCTTCTTGCATTCTTTTCATCAGCCATCTCGAACTTGAGGTACCTTCCCTCATTTTAGCTTCAGCCTCCTCAAGCGTTAGGGTCGCATACTTGTTTCTAGGAGTAAACTTATAAAACTTCTCCACAGGAATCATTTTGAAACATTTATTTTCGTTGTCAAGGACAAGAAGACAGTAGTAGTCGGTATTCCCGGCCTCATAATTACCGACCCAAGCCTGTTTGGCGTCGTAGTCCTCCAGTACCCATGGATAAAATTCCTCATATCTCAATCTTCTTTTGCTTTCATCATATACTTTAATCTGTCTCGTCTTCTTTTTTAGGATTTGCTTTTTCGTCTTTCTAGCGCCTCCATCTGGTGCTACAATTGAGAGATCTGCTTCTTTCTTTGCTTGTCTTCTTGCTTCTTCTTCTTGCTTCCTTTTTTGCTCTTCTCTTTTAGTCTTTTCTTCTCCTGTCAAGGTTTCAAGCTCAATACTTTCGTCGATCTGCTCATCGGTCAAAGCGGCCGGCGCAAGTCCTCTTTTAATCAAATATTCTCTTCTTCGTTGAGCTCTTTCCACTTCTTTTTTACTATCTTCGATTTTCTTTTCTTCCAACTCTTTCAAAGACAACTGAAACTGCAAATTCTTAGGGTCTTTTCTATGTAATCGTACAGGCTCCTCAAAATCCTTCTGTGGGTTTATGTTTTTAACCGTGTGAAACTTCAAAATATGGTATCTTGTTTCATCAATCTCATCATCAGTGCATGCTTTCAAAGGGAAGTATTCGAACTTTGGAGCATTAGATACTGCAGAGTTTCTGGACTCTTCGCTCTTAACCTTCGAGGTTTCTGCGAACGGCATCAACAATAGGCATTCGTCTGTACTTAAACACAGACTTGCATGCCAGACGAAGAAAGAGTATTTATGTGTGATGTTCGGTTTGCCTAGCTCATTTCTTTCAGTCGCATAGCAGTTGCATCTTTGCACGGGATAATTTTTGGTAAATCTTGCAATTGATCTTAAATTTGAATAACTCACTAGATAAATTGATCTTACTTTCGATATCAGAGAGGCCCTCATCGCGAAAAGTAGCAGCAGCACACAGAGGTCATGAGTGCTGAAAAGCTCAAAAAGAAGAATACAGTACTAAATGAGCGATTTACAAAGCCAGTGAGATTTGAGCTCAACGTAATCTACAACAGGCAATTGCTGACAAAGCTGAAAGATATAACTTCTTTATCTTTTGGAGCCTGCTGTGGCATACTGCAGCTGAAGTCATTCAGTGGGCTGTTATTTTTCATTCTATCGAACTTTTTAACCAGTGTCGCTTTCTGTTTTATACATTTATCAACAAAAAGGGAAAATATCAGGCTTTACTATGAGAATCCCGTTAGAGATATATTCATAAGCGATATTGGACGATATTTAGCGAGTTATGGTATGATGTGGTGTTTGTTATATGCCATGATATCTACATAGAGATTTTTATATTGACGATGTTACCGGCGACTTCCGGGCAAGTTATCTTCGTAACATAGTTAGAGTTGATTAATCTATTGCTTCGCTTTTTGAGTCCCAAATTGTGGTAGGAAGTTAAAAATCAATTCTGGAGCGCTTTTACGTCTTACTGGTTTCCATAACAGAAAAAAGGACCTCAACTTGTACCTTGAAAGATAGGAAGGTCCAAAAAGATGTAGCTGGACTTGATTCGCTCTTGTGTCTTAATTTTCATGGAGGGCCTATTAGGCTGCAGTCCAAACCACCAAAAAATCCGTTCTCAAAGGTCCAGAGGATTTTATATTTCGGATTAAATTATGTTACTCTAGAGTCCTGATGTTCGAAATTGGTCAGTGATCGAAAAACTTCTCATTCCAACCGTCAGGGGACCCTAGGATCACCCTGGGGTGATTGAAAAAAGCCAAAGGGTGAAGCATAAAAAGCTATAATCCAAGTTTTAGCTAGTGTATTTGTATGTTCTCTCTCTATGGGCATAGATGATAATTTTGTCCGGATCTGTAGCAGCAGAAAACTCACTGAGAGAGTTTGACAACACAAAGATGATTGTCCATTCTATCCTTTGATATATTGCATGGTTGGCAAACCTGTAATATTCAATTGCTGACGAGCCCCTAGAAGGTTCCTTGAGTACATGGTGAGTTGAAACATTTTGACGGTCATTACTGAAAGAGTGTTTAGCCTCCAGCATTATGGGAAAGAACTCAAACTGATAACAAAGAAACTTTGCTTTTCGAATTAGAGCTCAGGCGTTTAGGTCAAAAGTTTGTGCCCTCCTCATGTATAAAAATAGTTCATATCTGGACTAGCAACTGCAGCAACTCTCCAGTAGGATTTGAAGCCTAACTATAGTTTGTGTCTTCGGTATCTGGCCATTATTGACCAGCATCCATTAAACTGAAAAGGACAAAATCAATCTGGGCTATACTGAAATCAATGTAAAAAAAGAGTCGACATGGTAGCCCCAAAAAGACCGCGAGGATCTTAGTAGGCTCTGACTCGTGGTAGCGTGCCCTTATTTTGATATGCTTTTTCTTTAACAAATCTTTGGTAACTCACAAGAATTGGTCAATTCTCTATATTCCTGAATCAAAAGAAAGCAGTCGCTCTTCGAAGGTAGTTTATCTCGTCTAGCTATCACGTTGAAAACTGCTTAGAGGAATCTTGTCGGAATCGTTGCTAATCTGAGTTAATCTCTCAAGAATTTTGATATTCTCGACCAATATGGAAAGATTTGCTACCAACAACGAGGTGCTTCTTATCGCCTTTGAAGAATCATGTGTGGAGGAAGTCTCAAATCTCTTTATTGATTTCAGTTTAATAATCAAGCCGCTAATTTCGCTCAGTATCTCATAGTTCGTTTCGGATCCTTCCACGTATAAAGCTGTATTGCCAGTCTTAACTAATTTAAGATACTGAATTATAAGGTCAATGCGTTGCGACAGTGACCGAAGTGAGTCATTGCCAGCCTCTGTTATATCTTTTAAACGGCCTTTCTCGTTTGCCTGACGCACTGTATCCAAACAAACCTGCTCAATAGGTAGTGACTTAATCTCCAAGGTAGTTAGCTCGCAAGCTTTGCCTTCATTGAGCTGAAAAACCTTAAACGGGAAAAAAGTAGCTGCAGTGTGCGCTTGATCATGGAATTGAAAAGAAGAATGAAGAAGCAAAATGATAAAAGGTACCTCTCCATGTATCATTGGAAGTGTTGAATGCTGTGTGAGATCTTGTATAAAAACCTCTATATCATGTATATATTTTGACTCGTCAGTAGAGAAGATATGAGCTGAACCGACTGCGGTCTTAGATAGCAAATAGTCGTTTGACGACGCGTAGTAGAACCCAA
Organism: Ogataea populi-albae; assembly: GCA_030579375.1. Classification (NCBI taxonomy): domain Eukaryota; kingdom Fungi; phylum Ascomycota; class Pichiomycetes; order Pichiales; family Pichiaceae; genus Ogataea; species Ogataea populi-albae. Next base: position 24,753 of record JAKTQY010000015.1, on the reverse strand, counting down.
TAAGGCTTAAATTGCTGTACACCTCTTTAAAAAGAAGCAATTTCTCTGCCAGTTGTTTTTTTCTATCACCTATCTCAGGTATATCAAATGTCATGAATACAGAATAAGATTTTGTGGAGTCATTATACACTCCAAGAAGTCCTCCGCTGGGTTGCACTCCATAGGAAGGCTCATTCGCACTCGATAATCTAGTGAAAGAATCTGCAATTGTCAACAGAGTGAGAGGATGAAAAACTGCCGACGATAGTATCTTCGAAGTTGTGATCATGATTACACTCTGTCTCTGCTCATTGTCACCGGTTGTAATGAAGCATTCGTATGGCCTAATTGGAATATTTAACCTTGTCAAATGCTAGATACAGGATTATGGTTCAAAAACTTTCAGATAGCTGTAAACAAATTACGTAAACAGACTTTAATAAGATAATATAACTGAATTACACCATATATAAAGACTAGTTAAGCACATTACAACATCTTCAAACTTACGGCAGTTTAAAGCATTTGTCGTAACCAGTTAATACGAATCTGAAGCGGACATCTCCCTTATTCATTCTCTTCCATGCGGTAGTGACGTTCTCTTCGTTAATATCGATGGTTTCCACCCAAGGCTCTATATTGTTATCAGCAGCCAGTTGTAGCATGTATTCAATATCCTGTGGAGATCCAAGTGCGGAACCTCCAATACTGATGTTACTTTGAAGTAGGACCACTGGCGAAAGTACTAACTTTTCACTACTTGCTGGTACAGTAATGAAGCTCATATGGCCGTACGGTTTAAGCATGGAGAGGACCGAATCAATACTTCCCTCACTGAATGAGGAGCCAGTATTGACAATCACATCAAAAGAGTCGGCATATTTAGCCTGAAAATTATCTTCAGCAGTGGAAATGTAATGATCTGCTCCAAGTTTTTTGGCAACGTCCCTCTTACTGTCGTTTCTAGAAATGGCTGTCACTTCTGCACCTAAAGCCTTAGCAAAAAGAATTGACATGTGGCCAATACCACCAACACCATTAACACCAACTTTAGTGCCCTTCTTAACTCCTGCTGTCATCAATGGTCTAAGACCAGTGATACCACCACAAAGAAGAGGGGCAGCATGCTCGCTTTTCAGCGAATCAGGGATCTTGAACACGAACCTGCTGTTTACGCGAACGTGAGAAGCATATCCACCCTGTGTTGGGATTCCCGTTTCTGGATAGACGCCAAAGTACGTACCAGTTTGTTTGCAACAGTTGTTCTCCTGGTGGTTTTTGCATCTAGCACACTCATCACAACAATCGCACTCCGCACCAACGCCCACACGGTCACCCAACTTGAATTTAGTTTTATCGACCTCATCACCTAGAGCAACAACCGTTCCTACAATCTCGTGGCCAACAGCGACTGGGACGTACGGCGTTCCCCAGTTTCCGCAGGCAGCATGTATGTCCGATCCACAAATACCACAAGCCTCGATCTCAATGTCAACGTCACAAGGTCTGGCAGCCTGAGGTTCGTACTTGAACCGCTTCACATCTGGGTACTTGCTAAAGTCATAGATTCCTATGGCTTCAATTTCTTTTGGAATTGGACTCATACTCTTTCAAAATCTCTATAATTTCAAGTTTTGTATTAACGTGGGAAATCTACCCAGGATAACTGTAATTATCGACGAACTTTTGGCCCATATATATGCTGCTCCCTTCAAAGCCTTCAATCTTTTTTTTTTTGTATCCGATCCTGTAATGCTAATCTCCCCGTCGGAGATAAGATGGGAAGCTCCGTCTGAAGAAAGAAATTTACCGGCTTTAAATTCGCAAGGCACTCACTCCGGGCGGAACTCGTGTGTAGGAAATTCCGATTAACGCGGCTTCATATCGATTCACTTTATGTTTATTCTTCTCAGATGTTTCTTACTGCATTGCCCAAATGCGCAGCGCAGATGATAGATGAAAAAGTTGCTTCTACTACTTCTGTCGTTCGACATAATTATTTGATGCATACATTACGAGATTAGTCAGAGGTAAAGCAAAGAGTACTCTCCTCTCAGAAGAAAGAACAGTGATACTTTTCTATAGCTAGATAAATATATCCTGGTATAGCTTTCACTGAATAACCAAATCGTTAGATATTAACGGAATACAACTTGTTTTCTCTTTTCGCCAATATGGCATCTCTACGAGTTAGGTACCAGGTTAGAGTGGTGAGTGTCAGTCCTAGTGCACTCAAACAAGCAGTGTAAGTAAACCCAATAAAGTACTTGGGTGCGTCTGCGGCGTTCCACACAAAAATTGGCACCCAAGCGCTAGTCACATACGCTAAGGTATTGGTACAAACAACAGCAAAGTTTCTCTTCATATCATCCTGAAACAATAATCGATTCACCCAAGAATATATCTGTGGTTGACCCCAGGATGTCGGAATCCCAATAATAAAATACGCGGCCCAATGCAGTCCTTTTGGGATCTCCCACACAGACAAAACGGCGCAACCAAATATCAAGAATACAAAGAAAGATCCAATAAGGAAGTGATTGTACTTTCCTCCGAGATAGTCATGACCGTAAGAGATAACAAGAGTAACAGCAATTGACACACCGTACAAAATGGATGGGTACGTATTATACTTACTTGAAGGCAAGTCTAGGTCATATTTCATCCAAGTCGTGAATGTGGGCTGAGTGATTGCAGCACACGAATTGTTGTAACATAGAAATAGTACTGGAAAGAGGTAAATGTGCCAAGTGCTAAAGAAGCTCTTGATTTTTTTCCAAGTATATTTCTGTCTGGTATTCAATTGCGCTCCAATCCTCCTTCTTCTTTCAAGAGCAATCAATTTATCTTCTTCATTGAAGAACCAAGCATCAGTAGTCGAGGGCGTATTAGGATCAGCAAACATGGTATAGATACCAATAGGAACGGAAATGATAGCATCAAAAACGAACATCCATTTGAATGGATCCAGTTTTGAATCCGAGAACCTTCTTAAAATGGCCTCTTGAAGCGGCCCTGAGATCATGCTTGCTGCAGTGCCTGAGACTGCAAAGTAAGATGAGCGCTTTGAGAGCTCTTCGGGTGAGTACCATGAACCTACAAGATACTCAAGACCGGGAAAATAGCCAGCTTCTAGTAGCCCCACAAAAAATCGAATAGCATAGATCCCTTGAATTTTATCTGGCCCACATGCGATCATTAAAACTGTCAGGATTGCCCAAGAGATTTCCAGCGTACCTAAATAGAATCTGGCTGAGATTCTATGCAAGATCAAATTCGAAGGAATTGCACCTACAATATAACCGACGGTCCATAATGTGATCATATAATTATACTGATTTTGATTCATGTCATAGTATTCCTTCATACCGTTCACGTAGGCGGTCGTTACATTGCTTTGGTTTAGATTTTTGATAAAATAACCTAGCATAGAACTCGATAAGAGAAACCAATCCAGCTTAAGCAAAAATCGCTGTTCCTTTGGATGTTTGTCCAAACCATCCCAGAAGAAGTGGCCTATTTTATACCATCTACCCCTTTCAGATGGTTCATCAACTTCAAGATCGATATAAGCCTTGGATTGAGCGTCCAAGTTTTGAGAAATGATCTCAGTGGTACCCTCTAAAGTGCTCTCTTTTTCACTCATACTTACTGTGTTTACTTATTATCCAATGAAAATACCTCAGATTTGAAATCGTATACCTTTATATATATGGAAAAGGTGCAGCTTGATCTTAACATACTCTCTTAAGGTCATCTGATACATGATGCTAGCCACAAATTTGTAGTTTCATGAAAATGTTACACAAGCAAAATAGCCACAAAAACTGTTAGCAGTAATGCTGGGATTAACACCTGATAAGGCCATTCTGTGGCACGCTTATTCAAATTTTGATCTTTGGGAACCAAAAAAGCTGCGGCTCCTACTTGCGTATTCCATAATGTGGGTAGGGATCCACTGCAAAAAATATAAATGAGGTGAATAGTGGCGTCTTAGTATGCAGGTCCCACAAATATATTACGTACGTTTACGATACGACTCTATACTTGATTGCGAAAGTTACTTTTTTATCTCCCGTAAGTTGAACAGATCAAATTAAGCCCCGTGATATCATAGTATCTCAAATTGTATTGTTCTCTCAAAAGTACAAATTTTCATCAGTTCAGGCTTTGCCTCAGCGAAACTGACATCTGCTGCTCATTCAGGTACTTCGATGGGGCAACTCTTGTCGAGCTTTCATGGTACAAATAGCAACCATTGTAAGCTTTTTTTCCAATATAGAAGATTTTTGTTGTATGCCATGATTGTGTTGTTGGGCTAATAAAACAAATAATTGTTACAACTATGCCTTAAGAGGGGTCCTATCTGTATTGAATCAAATTTATTCTGGGATTAATGATGATTTGTGTCATCTGCTCCCAAAATCATGCTGAATTAAATAAACAAATATATCTTTGACGTTTCATCAAAAGCAAATATGCGGCTTGAAATGACATATGTTGATGCACGGCTGCCTTTGTCCTATAGTTTTCTACAGCTCTAATGTGACACACTTGATCAGATTAGTAATCTGTCTTCTCTATCATTAAATATGTATCATTTGTACCACACATTGCTGTGGCTTTGGGTGGTTGTGTGCGTACCAAATATATGTGGCGAATCCCCACATCTGATAAGGAGCGCGCGAAGACGCAAAAAATTGTGAGCTTGTTGAATGGCAGCGACCGTATGACACCACTATGGAGAAAAATTGATTTCAACTCCTACATTAGACGCCTTCAGGCTAAACGCCCTTCAGTAATGATTTGTGAAAAAGGTCTGTTTTTTTCTGATAGTATGGCTTGGGTGGAATCATGTCACTTTGTGTGATACATTAGTAATCGTTGATATGGTTATAAGGAATTTTTTCAGGCATATAAAGATCGGAGTTTTGCTATAGCATTAAGTGTAGTTAAAGAAATTCAGCGTGTTCTTCAGAAGAGTAAAGGGTCAGTATCAATATGTCTACTGAAACTGCAACTTTGAAACTTACGGGGCAACTTCCTTTAGATAAGGAGATCGAACAGATTGTTCGGAACTCTAAAAATCTCGTTATAGGCTCTCGGAAGGATGACCATGGCCAATTTGGGCCAGATCCAGAAGGTTTGAAAATTCTACCTGATACCACACGTGAGAGACTTACTAAAGCAGGCGTAGATATTTCCAAAGGTTACCCATGGAGACCAGAGAAGTCGAAAGTTCCTGTTTATCTTGATGACGCCTACGCTATTAGGGATGACGATTACCCCTACATTGAGAGAGGGAAGAATGCTGATCCAGAAAAGAAGGCTCTTCTTGGTGCAGCAAAAGAGGTTATCCATTTGACAAAGAATATTGGAACAGAAATTGTTGGTCTTCAACTGGAAGATCTCACTGATCAACAAAAGGACGAACTGGCTCTCTTAGTTGCTGAGAGAGTGGTTGTTTTTTTTAGAGATCAGAAACTTTCGCCACAGAAGCAACTTGAGATTGGATCTTACTGGGGTCGTGTTGAAAAACATCCTCAAGCATCACAGGTTCCTGGTTTACCGGGTGTTACGGTTATTTGGCAAGATTATTTTCAAAAGTCCTTGGGCCTTAACTTGACCTTCAAAAATAATAACTTTAGCAACTGGGATGCAGTTAAATTTCCCAACAGGGGTACTCAAGGATGGCATTCTGATCTTGTGCATGAGAAGCAGCCGGCAGGCTTGACTCACCTCCACCTTGATGCCATTCCAGAATTTGGTGGCGATACACATTGGGCATCCGGATATGCCGCTTATGACAAACTCTCTGAATCTTTTAAAAAGTTCTTGGATGGTAAGGAAGCTGTCTATATTTCGAGTCATGGATACCTAGACAGAGAAGATCCTTTTGCAGGTCCTAAAAAAATTGAAAGAGTTCATCCATTAGTGAGAACTCACCCTGCTACCGGTTGGAAATCTCTGTTTGTAAACAGAACTATGACAAGAAGAATCATTGGGTTGAGTCCTGTTGAGTCAGACGTTATCTTGAATTACCTATTCGATGTTTATGAGAAGAACGCTGACATTCAAGTCAGATTCAAGTGGACTCCTTCAAAGCCAGGTTATGGAACTTCTGCAATTTGGGATAATAGAATCTCCCAGCACAGAACTACTTGGGACCATGAGGGTAAGGATGCTAGACATGGTACGAGAGTTACATCATTAGCAGAAGCTCCTATATTTGATCCCAACTCGAAGTCTCAAAGAGAAAGTTTAGGGCTTCCTCTCGATGAAGATTTTTGATTATTTTCTACATATTTTGGCACAGGTGGGTCAGAAGAGTTCCGTTGAACTTGTGATGATTTACGTGCTATTTTGATTGTTAATATCTTGACGAAAAAACTGTCCTATCTTTAGCAAGACCTTGTGGAGAAAAAAGCATCTTTACTATGGTGACTTCGTTGCTGATTCTGATATGGTGAGTTCTTTTTCTTTCTTTTTTTATAACTGAAAAGTATTTCTGGCTCTAATTCTAAGTAGGAAAGTGGTTGATTTATCTAGCTTTTGAAATTAATTAAATGATTCAAAAATAAAGCCATATTTGGTGATCACTTACACTAAACATAGTGTCGTTTGACCTCCTGTTTTGGTTGTTTGGCTAACGTCTGCATTCTATTTCCCATTCCCTAAATCACTTTTTGGAAACCCCCGGGCTACCAGTTGAAATGTGTTATCAACAACTTTGTCAACTGCGAGATTTGAAATTTTGGCTTTTTGAAATATAATTTCTAATGCAGTGTTGTTATTGATAGATAAAGAAACATGTTCTACAGAGCCTCATAAACGAAATTATACAAACCAGAGGTGTATTGTGGTAGCAGACCAACTGAGAACTCTTTCCTGCTCACTTGCTCCCTCCTCCTAACATAATTGAAATTTTGTCACGTGATATCTGATTTTCTGGCCTTGCGATGTATTCTAAACAAACGCTGAAAGGCGATTGATGTAAGGTATCATTTTACTATTTTACCTCTCCACAAATTTTGGCGATAAAAAATGTATCAGAAAGCACATTCAAAAATAGGCTCGTGACTAAGTAAAAATCTCTGTCTGCCATTATGGGTTTTGGGAACCGAGGCTCCCAGCTTGCAAATTTAGGGCTCTGAATATTTAATGATGACTTCAAATCGTGATCGACTGCTACAAGTCTATTGTTTCTTGTTTCAGCTTTTTGGACATTGAAGAGCCACAAGTGGATTGCCACGGTAGCTTTTGAAATCATCGATTTTCACAAATAGATTTAGAGCATTGTGAAAGATCTCTGCATCTCAACGCTGAAATGGCAGTTTCCTTTTTCTTGTTAGGAAACTTTGACTTATTTCAAGCCCTCAGAGCACTCATAATAACAACCTCTGGAAACATGAAGTATTAAATAACTGACAAAAGTAACAATCATGTCGGAGGTCAAAGAAAACCTTCAAGAGATAACTACCATTAGCGTACCAATTTCTTTTGATCCTCCAAAAAGGCAAATGGAAAGGCAAACTGAGGGACTCTCTTGAGTATCCAAAGAAAGAACGATGAATCATGTTTAAACTTGACTGCATGCTGCCTACAAAAAAGGCTTGAAAAGAGATAAAGGGTTTTTCAAAAGTGTCATTCAAGAGAAAATAAACGAAACTGAATAAGCACACTTAAAAGATTCTTGCTCTATTATGCCTCAACTGACTTGATCAATACAGAGAACTGTGGTATTTTTTCAGCACTGGCTAAGCATCAGATTATGGTTTTTGGCTTTTATTTGCTTTCCTGAGTCCTATAACCTGAAGGTCGATTTTCGAAGTTTTCTGATTGAAAGCAGTATGTTAATCAACTAGGTAATTATTGACCATCTTACGAAAGCTCTATATGTAGAAGAATTGCACCATGGTAGCATAAGCAAAAATTAAGTATCTCTGAACGGGCACAAATAAGAGAATCTTTAATGCAATCTTGAAGTTAAAAGATAAACGCCGAGTATAGGGCTGTGAAGCTTTTGCTATTGACGGGAAATATGTCAGAAATTTGGCAGATAAAAAAAAAGGCGGGGAAACCCATAGATAGCATTGTTCCTTAGTTATTTTTCAATAAAAAAGTGATACTTACGCTTTTGAAGGCTCTAATACGCGTCAACTAGCAATTTTCATGATATATTCAGTAGATCAGACAATATTCCTGTAAAAGATGTTCTCAAAAGAACAATCTACATTACAATTTGGACTTTCTGTGAGAAGAGGGACAGGCAAATGTCCTCGAAAGTTAAATCGAAGGGACTGTTCAATGGAAAGAAAGGTGGTACAATACAAAGTACCAAAAGGTCAAATCTCTCGAGAGCTAAACATTCTTGTGAATTTTGTTATAAAAGGAAACGCAAATGCTCAAGGGAGTTACCAATATGCTCAAATTGTAACATGTATTCGAACACATGTGAACATGTACAACGAACTGGGAGAGAGCCTATCACGAAGGTTCAGATGAGACATTTAAAAGAGCAAATAGACGTGCTAAAGAAAGCTCTTGAGATGTCATTCGGGTCACTTTCAGAGGCGAATAGATTTTTGGATAAGGCTACAAAAGCGAAAGACACATCGACGAGTGAACAGGTAGTTTCAATCGTAGTGGATGTTTCTGTGAACCAAGCCGATGATGATCTTTTGAACGAAAGCTTTCTTGAAATTGATCGGATGAATTGGCATGAGCAAAGCCAGACAACGAGTGGTGAGATAGATAGTAACTCCAATGATCATGAATAGAATGACAATGCAGATAGTCTTATATAGACGGAATGGGCGCCCTGCCGTTACAAAAGTCTGGAAGTTTGAGTCTTGGTCACAACTTTTATGGCATTAGCTCAAGCACAGGGTTGTTACGGTATATTCAGCTGGAGTCCCATAATTCTAGTAGAACGATGTCGAGAAGGACATCTTTGATACCGGGAACTCAGTTTACAGTATTTACATCGTCCGGAGAATGTCAAATTCATGAATAGCAGATTTTCTGAAGTTTTGCTAGACAATGAAACCTTCAGGTGAGATCCGTTGACGACATACTTCAATGTCTTTGACCCATGTTATCCCTTCATCACTGAATCGAGTTTTTCAAAAATTTAGATGTCTTTCCGGTTAGATCTCAACCGACAACTTTGAAGGAAGTATCGTTTCAAATTCTGTGTTACACGTTACTTTCTATGGGAGCTTACTGCAAATTAGGAGAAAACTCAGTGGTTGATCTTCTTTACTAGAGAAGGGTCAAATCACTTTTTCGAACGATTAATATTTTGGAGTGCGGTAGTTATGATTTAACTGGAGCGTTGATAATCCAGGCGAACTACCTGCAACGAAGAAATAAGCACAACACTTGCTAGAATTATTAAGGACTTGCTCTACGTATGGCTATTGGATTTGGTCTCCATAAAGAGATCAAACTTTCCGATTCTAACCCCTCCTCAGATCCAAGAGTTCTACGGCTATTGGAAAGCAGAAGGCGGCTCTGGTGGGGTCTATTTTTTTTCGACGTCGACTTGAGTATTACTTTTGGGCGGCCACTTCACTTACCTAGATTGGAATCTATCAACATCAAATATCCTTTCAATCTGGAGGATTTTGATGTAGAACATGCTTCTTCCACAATCAACTTGGAACAAAACATCAAGGCCTATCCAACTATATACTCTGGGACGATCTACGAAGCCAAGCTGTCTAAAATCTCCTATAGAATTTATAACTATTTCACTATTGCAGCGGATAGAAATCCAAACTCCATGGAAGCCAAAATATCGAAGCTTTTGGCACTCAAAGAAGAATTGTGTGAATTCATTGAAAACTGCCGGATTATTTTGATGAGGATGATAAAGTGGCAGGATCAGTTCTCGATTTCATTTGTCCTGCCAATTGGTTTAAGATTGGACTGGATGGATCCACGGTTATACCATCCTCTTTTCATCTCACAAGGCGAAGAATTATATGGAGATACAAAAATCTTCAAATATTAATGTTCAGATCTTGTGACGTGAACACTTTGAAGAGCTTTCAAAAACCTCAAAACCATTCTGATACTTACAAAGAGCTTCAGGAAAAATGTGATGAAATTTGTGCCAAAGCCGCTAAATACACCATTCTATCGATGGGAAATTTTGTAAAAGTTTGCCATGTTGATACGTTTTCTTCTTGGTACGCTTGTTATTTTGCATTCCAAGCTGTTTTGATACCGATATTGCTCATGTTCAAAGAATCGCAGCAGAGATCTACTTCTCGTTGGCTAAGATATATTGAAATAGCTAAGGAAGCGCTAGAGGGATTGAGGAGTTTTATCAATATTGTTTTTAACTTAATCACTACGATAGATATAATGACGTCTCCAGTAAATGGACGAATGAATTCTAGTTCAAATAAACTGACAGGCCCTATTTGTGCTTTGGATCTAGGCGCTGAAAAAGAAGTCTTGATCAACTCTTTGCAATCGACGACAATGAATTTGTTTTCAAATGTCAGTTTAGATTCCGTATCAGTCGCCGACTTTGAAATCTTAAAGGATTCACTAATGAAGATCATATAAATAAAAAGGCCCATGATCCAGATAAGGAAGAAAACGTCAATGGAGAGAATGATGCAGTTGCAAAATTGTATAAAGAATTATTTTCCGATGAATCAAGTTTTTTCTAAAGCAAAAAAATACACATTATCGACATTAATTCACTATAAGAGAAGGTCTTTTGATATTTAGAGAGCTGGCTATTTTCTAAGTCTAAGGGCAGCAGTATCCACCATCAACGATCAAATCAGCACCTGTAGTGAATGTAGATGCATCAGAAGCAAAGTACAGAAAGGCACCTACAAGCTCTTGTGGGAGCCCTTCTCTGCCCATTGGAATCAGCGGCCACCACTTGGATTTGACCTCGAGTGGAACATGTTTGGCTATCTCGGTCTTGATGTATCCAGGAGAAATTGTATTAACTCTAGCAAAGGGGACCCACTCAATAGCGAGTGATTTTGCGATCTGTATGACAGCTGCTTTGGTAGCATTATATGCTGCCTGGTTAATAGGAACAGTGACTATATGTCCTGCTTGAGATGCTGTAATAATAAATGAACCCTTACCGTTTTTCTCAAATATTTTTCCTACACATTTTGCTGCGTAATATACTCCATCCAAATTTGTTTTTATGACTTTGTGATAATCTACAAGAGAAGATTCGATAACACTAGTGGAATTCCAGCCAACACCAGCGTTGGCAACAAAAATATCAATTGTTCCAAACTCTTTCTCTATTGAATCAATGGTGGTTTTCACTTCATCGTAGTTATCCACAGCACATTTATATGCCTTGACATGGACTCCGTATTTTGACAACCTTTCAACAGTATCATCCACTGGAGTTGAATTGTACCATATTGCAATGTCAGCGCCTGCTTGGGCGTATGCCTCTGCTACCGCAAGACCTATACCCTTTGAAGCACCTGTAATACTGGCAACCTTTCCCTTCAAAGAAAACAGATCCAAAACGTTCGTTGCTAATTTTGGAGGCTCTGTTGGAAGAGATCCAAGTCTTGGATCAATGATACTTATAATTTCCTCACTCATACTAAAACCCTTTTTTTTGTTTGTTGACGTCCAACATTATTGTATCAACGGTCAAAATACCCTAGGGGATGATAAATATATATGAAGATCAAACTGGGGAAATGTTTCATAGCTTTCAGTCTTTGTTACTTTACTCAACATCGCCCGGTCTCGTAATCACCGACGGTGCGGCTTGGATTTTAGATAAGGGTACCTGCCCGTCGGCCAAATCTTCCGCCAATCCCGAGATCATCCTATGCATTCAGATAAAAAAAAATTCAAGGTGTTTTCGGAAGGTGAAGTTCCGTAATTCTTCGTGTCTTGCCCACCCCATGAGAATTTCTGGTGTGCGGCGAGAAAGTAATTTAAGACGCTTTCCTCATCATTTTACCCCACAGAAGTTTTGCCTTTTCGGTCTTTTTTGAAATAACAAACTTAAGAAACCAAATCAGGCGTTACCATTGATTTAACATAAAACGCTGCATTACCAAATAGTACAATGATCCTGAAGTAACATTTAGATAGAGCAGTAACCGCCATCTACACGAATGTCTGTGCCCGTCGTAAAGGAGGATGCGTCACTGGCAAGATAAAGATAAGCCCCAACAAGCTCTTCAGTCTCGACCTCACGTCCCATCGGTATAAAACCCCAACATCTTGCTCTTTCTTCTTTTGGAACTGGATCTGAAAGAGGAGTATTTGTATATCCCGGTGATACAGTATTGACCCTCGCAAAGCCGCTAAACTCTACTGCCAGCGGCTTACCCATATGAAGCGCTGCTGCTTTAGCTGCATTATAGCACGTCTGATAGTTTGGGACATTAACAATGTGAGCAGACATAGAAGCGGTTATGATTAAAGACTCTGAATTCTTAAGTCTAAAACCTCCCCAACATATTTCGCGCAGTAGAAAACAAAGTTCACATCAATATGGAATACTCTTCTCCATTCTGTTGAGTCTGCATTCTCATTAAGAATTGTCCCTCTGTTCCATGCAACTCTGGCATTAGCCACAAAGACATCGATGGTTCCAAACTCAATAACTATGTCATTAATGGCTGTTTTGACTGCTTGTTCATCACATAAGTTGCATGCATAGAACTTGGATTTTACACCGTACTGTTTTTCAAGCTTAGATGCTAGGTTTGTCGTTTTGAGGTCGAGTAATATAACGTCTCCCCCAGCTTGAGCGAAGCCTTCCGCAATAGCAGAACCAATTGCACCGGCAGCTCCTGTAACCACTGTGGTCTTCCCAGTAAGTTTGAACTTGTCTAAGATATTCCGTGATTCTCTTTTAGGTTTTATAGGGACCTCCTGTATAGATGGACTGATAAAAAAGTGAAAACCTGATTTTCCATTCTTATGATGACAAATTGCATATGGTGTAAAAAGTCCTTCCTATTCTCTTCTTCAAAGTTGCACACCAAGTATCAACGAGTCTAAGCTGAAGGAGAATCCCCAATAAAATGAAGTGAATTTTTTTAGGAGGTTGGATATGTGATTTGGTAGCTCAGCTTTCTGTATTATTTTAATTCTATCGGCTTTTGATGTGCCGTATTAGTAAACTGCAGGCATTTCATCTTCCTCAGAAAATCTGCAAAAAGCGTAATCGGACTTGAAATTCGCCAAAACCTCAGGCCGAAAGCTAATTGCATACTTAATGTCGCGTGGAGTTTGACCAATGTTATTTGTGGGCACTTCTATCTAAGAATTCCTTCAGGTTTGTGGTGTCACAAATCTGCAATAGGACAAAACCGATGTTTTCGTTCTTCATTGATGAGATCTATGTTTCGGTGATTATGTTAATTAAAACAAAACAAAAAAAGGCAATCCCGTAGTTTCGCATTACAGCTTTACATTTTCCGACAATTGACCCCAGGAATTATCTGCACCATAAGATGTCGACAGGGCGCATGATGTTAACAACCTCCCTCACCCCAATTTTTTCAAAAAAGGATATCTACCTGTTATTTAAATTTGTGGGGAACAGATTGATTAAATATATATATAAACTCCTTCTTTGCTGCTTCTATTGGATTTTGAAATCCTTAAGGCTTTAAAAGTAGAATCTTTCTTTTAACGAAAGCTAGTAAACCATAAGCTCATTATTTTAAGTCCAAAAACAGCTGCCATCATAATGGAATCAAGATCACAGTATGTTTTTAGCCTCCACAAGTTCTTAGACACATTTCCTAAGTCTTACAACATATTTGTTATTTCACTTGTAGCCACAATTTCGGGTATGATGTTTGGCTTTGATGTTTCTTCGATGTCAGTCTTTACTCTCAAGATGCTTATCAAGAGTTTTTCCACCATCCTAATTCAACATCACAAGGGGCTATAACTGCATCAATGTCAGCTGGGAGTTCTTTGGGCTGTATTTTTGCTTCTTTAGTGTCTGGAAGTATTGGTAGACGACCATCATTATTGGTGTGCGCTATTAGTTGGATTCTTGGTGCAATAATACAGTGCACTTGTCGCAACATTGCCCAGTTGGTCATCGGTAGAGTCATTTCTGGAGTTGGCGTTGGTTTTGGCTCTTCCATTACCCCAATTTATTTCTCGGAGGTATCTCCAGCATCGAAAAGAGGTTTTGTTGGCGGAGTATATCGGCTTGCCATTATTTTTGGTATCATGGTAATGTTCTATATTGGTTATGGGTGTACTTTTATTCAAGGAGAAAACTCTTTCAAAACTGCTTGGGATATTGAAACTTCTCCAGGTATAGTACTTGTTATTGGAGTTCTTTTTCTTCCTGAGTCACCAAGATTGTTAGCATATAGTGGAGCTTTTGAAGAGGGAGAGGAGATTATGAGAAAACTTAATGCTAAAGAGCCTGAATAAATTTTGCTAGATGAACTTGAACAATTACAAGAGGCTGTTCTGTTAAGTCGGGGGGACCAAGCAAGCTACTTTGACTTGTTCAAAAAGGAAAACATCAAAAGTACTGTTGTGGGAATCACTGCCCAGATATGGAATCAACTTACTGGAATGAATGTAATGATGTACTACATTGTCTACATTTTTGAGATGATTGGGTTCACAGGAAACGTAAACATGGTCAGTTTCAGCATTCAGTACGTCATAAACTTTGGGGTGACATTTTTTTGTCTTCCTCTAAGTGACAATGTGGTACGTAGACCATTAATAATCGTTGGAGGTGTTCTTATGATGGGTCTTCTCTTTGCAGCAGGAGTATTGCTGGCAGTATACTCAGTACACATTGATAACATTACTTTCCAAAGTACGGTAGTAATTATGATTCCTGACAGTCACAAAAAGGTTGGACGGGGAGTTGCTGCGTGTTCATACTTATTTGTTGCAGCGTTTGCAAGTCCATGCCATCAACTCTTGGGCCTATCTTGCAGAAATCCTTCCGAACAGAACAAGATCGAAGGCAGGCTCTATTGCTGTAGCTGGTGATTGGGCATTCAATTTTGCTTTGGCTATGTTTACACCATCAGCATTTCGCAATATCACTTAGAGGACCTACTTTATTTTTGGTACCTTTTGTGAGGCAATGACCGTCCATGGCTTTCTCGCATAGCCTGAAACGAAGGGGAAACCCCTAGAGGATATTGACACTATGTTTAAGGAAAACATTCCAGCTTGGAGAACCTCAACGCTTGTCACTGATAATAACCTGAGTCACTCTCCTTCAAAACGGAATTTAGATGAGGATATAAAGCGAAAATTTTTTGAAGTTGAAGAAAGTGAAAAATCCATCGAAAGTCACTGAAATACATTCTCCTGTGGGGTATGACAATCGATATAAAAATTGTGATGATGTAGCTATCTCTTTTTTGTGGAATGCAGCTACTGAAGTTGCCCAGATTGTAAGTACGTAATAATTTGCATTACAACTAGCACTAACCTCATCTTACACCTTCAAACAAAGCAGAGCGTAAAGGTAATTATCGCAGTAAAATAGTTCCTTACGATTATTTTGAGCTTGACCTCTGGAGTTAGTTTTCGATAACGATGTCCGTCAAATATGAGTTTTCTGTTATAAAATTTCCGTTTGAAGTATCGTTCTCATCAACTATACTTTCTGCTTCTTTTATAGTGTTGCATATACCAGCCGAGATGTGTCTGTCTTTTGATAAGCCTGTCTCTTTTGGTTTTTCTGTCAGTAACAATCATCCATAAACTATCTGCAAGCTCTGAGATCTGGGACCATGGTTCTCTCTCCAAGCACACATAGCTGCCTTCAATGACAATGATCTCTGTTTCTGGGTTTTTTAAATTAAATTTTGCCCGGGATCCTTGAGCTCATGGTCAAAGCCTACAGCAAACACTTTCTTGTTGGAGCGTTCTCTTATTTTCTTGATGAGTTCTATCATCGAGTGACTGTCGAAAGTGAACTCTGCTCCTCTTCTTTCAATTAAAGGATCCGGATTTTCCTTTGCTTTCAGTTCGCTCAATTAGTAGTGGTATTCATCCTGCGAAACAGCTAGAGCGACAGGTTCATCTAAACTCTTATTTGTGCCGTCGACCAGCTTTTCAACTAAGAAAGATGCTTCTGATCCAGCAGTTCGTGCGACTGATTAACCGTTCTTTTCTGAAAATTTTGTGTCATATAAATATTAACTGATTTTATCCACTCCGAGAGATCGCCAGATCTTGCCTTCAAAGTCATTTTTGCCAAAAAAAATTTGCATAAATAGCTCATTTGTTGCAGATACTAGTGAATTGATGAGATCGGCTGAATAACCGAGCGAATCTTCACTGATCAAGGGCCAAGAAACACATCTCTTTATGAATATCGGTAGATATGAAGTCGGAACCTCACAATCCGCTTTTTTTCATGCTCAACTCGAGATCTGTCAGATCTCTGTCACAAAGCCCATGTATTTTTTTGCTCGATTGCATTTTTGCGTATAAATACCCTCTATCGTAAGAAAAAGTCTAGACAGCTTAGCATTTTAGCTCGCATAATTTCGCTATTCCTTGTCGTACAATTATGCGTCGGTGACGATTTCAAACCTCACAAACTATTGAGCTTTTTCAACAAACTGCCAATTGCCTTGAACTCACTTCATAATTTTCGCAAAGTAAGCTCTAGAAATATTGAATAAAAAAATAGTGCTTGTTTACCATTCGTGCCGCAGCTATCATACCTAATAATTAGGAGAGTTCGATAAGTTCAATGCGGCCACTTGATTTTGGTTGGACCACGAAGAGCACTTTTTCACCCACAGTATTCTTTTTACTTAACACCGTCTCTCAATGCGTGATTTGTGGAGGCAAAGTCAAGGGAGAATCTGACAATAGCCAAATATTTAAGCAGGGATCTGGAAATTGTTCGCGTAGACGACAGTTAGCCTCATTTTACTAGTTACAAGATACAGCAGACATTACTATATAATGTTTCAACGGAGTAAAAACTTTGTGGTTTTCACAAATTCCTACAATAAGCGCTTTGAATCGCTTGCGTAGACGAGAATTCGACCTTCGCAATGACAAATTTTTTTGCAAAAATACCGAGGCGCAGCTGAAAATTAGTTGGTGTTATATTTGAATAATTTGACGGGTAAATTTTTTCCCGTACATTTCCGAGCCGAGCAACCAACTAGCCATAACCATAGTACCACCAAGTGAAGCTATCGACAGAATGCCACAGCTTTGATTCAAGACACTCAAATATGACTGATTAAGCTCATCCCAGAAGAATTCTCTCGAGCATGAGCGAAGGCCCCTGCAGAATAATATGTGCAAAAGAAGCACATTAAGTTTCCGTACTACAGTACTCAAATAGTATCCTGATTCGATAATCGAGGGTGCAGAGTGTGCAGTCTCCCCGATATTAAACAATAAATCATAGCGAAATACCGAATGGATCCGACAAAGATTGCGCATGTTTGTTTACCCAAATGAAATTCTTTGACTAGTTGCCGAATAGGTGCATAAATATTCCGAATACAGTTGAAGCCTTAGCCGTTAAGAGCAATACAATGGATAGTATATGCTGATGAAATATTTACTGCGCCGAACACTAAATCTTGAATTTTCAGCAAATCATTGGCCCATTACATCACACAATACCAATTTGAGTCTCAACTGATAAAAGTATGTAAGAAACGGCAATTCGGATTCCTCGAAACGGAAAATGTACAGCGCTGGCACGGTAATCACTCATATATATATATAAGAAACTTGTCTAACTCCAGTCTTTATACATAACTAATAAATTGAAGTAGTTTGCGGCAGAATCACAACGATGGTTTCTGTTGGTCGGTTTCTCTCCCTTGGCTTCTTTTCTGGAGTCTTGAACGCTCTTGCAGTCTCCAAGCAAGTGAAACTGAACGAGGTTTCTTATTATGTACCAGGAAGTCCTATTGATACCTTTGAACTAGCTGACGCCGTGGAAGTGTTCGGCAATCTTGAAGAATCTTTTCTGTTCCCCCTCACTCTATTAAATGATGTCAATGCATTGAATTACTCCTCATTGGAAGAGATTGCAGAAGATTACTCGAACTATGATGATGTTTTCTCTAACGCTTTCCTTGAGACTGTTTTTGTCCAATCGTTGATGTTTGACATCTTGTCAGAAAGTAATGATTCAATCACTTCCTTGAATATTTCCAACGTCATAACTACGGATGAGATTTGGCTCCCAAGTGGTCCTTATTTCGGTTCCTTCTTGGGCGGCAAGTTGAACATTTATCAGGCTTACCGTCTATATCCGGACACTTATGCTGCATTTCAGGTAGGTATTGTACCATCCGATGAAGATGGTTCTTCTTTTATGGTACTACCTGCTGGAGTTGAAGTAGCACACGCTCAGACGATTGCGGTGCCTTCTAGACTCTATTTCAATATCACAGAAGACCAGCCATTGGCAGGCTTCCGTGTAGGTGTTAAAGATCTTTATGATATTGCAGGAATCAAAACAGGAGGTTCATCAAGAGCCTATTTTGACCTATATGACGCAGCTAATGAGACCAGCTATTCCGTTCAACGCCTCATTGATTTAGGTGCTGTTATCGTTGGGAAATTAAAACTTACCCAATTCGCCAACGGGGAGACACCTACCGCCGATTACGTGGACTACCATGCTCCTTTCAATCCTAGAGGAGATGGGTACCAGTCACCTTCTTCCTCATCGTGTGGTTCTGGAGCTGCTGAAGCTGCTTATGAATGGTTGGACTTCACAGTGGGTTCAGATACTGGTTGTTCTGTTAGATGTCCTGCAGGTGCTCAAGGACTTTATGGTCTTAGACCAACATTCGATGCCATTTCTCTGGAAGGTGTCATTCCAATGAGCGATATCATGGATACCGCTGGTTTCTTTGCAAGAGATCCATATTCCTTCGCGGAATTCGGAGCTGCCTGGTATGGGGAGAATGATAATATCTCATCAACTTACAACTCATTCCCAACTACTGTCTACACCTTCAATATTTCTGAGAGCAAAGACTTCATTATGTCTGATGCAGAAGAGGAAGTCACCGAGATCTTCAACGAGTTTGTCGAACAAGTTACAAACTTTTTGAATGGAACTAATGAGCAATTGAATCTCTTCTCTGAGTTCAAGAAAGACACTGGAGAAGACATTGATGTCGTTTTCAACAACACATGGTCGGGTCTTGCCGGTTACTATCAATATGTCAATATTTGGGAACCATTTTCGGAAGACTATCGGGGAGTCTTTGATGGTGATACGCCATTCTTGGATCCTATTCCTAAGTTCAGATGGGATTGGGGTTACTTCAATTTGACTGAAGAGGGATATAATCTTGCTGTTGAACACAAGGAGTTATTCGACAGTTGGTGGAATGAAAATGTCACCTCCACGGATCCTGACACATGCTCAAGTTCATTATACATTTATTTGAATAATATCGGTTCAACATCTTACAGAAATATATATAAAGATGCACCATCAGCTTCTGGATTATCAAAGTTCAGTGAACTATACATTTCTTCGTTTGCTCGTACTCCTGAAGCTGTTATTCCACTTGCCGAAGTTCCTTATAATTCAACAATCACTCTTACAGAGAAATACTTACCTGTAACTGCAATCATAGGGGCAGCACCGGGCTGTGATTTTATGGTCTTGGAGCTCGTCGAAGCTCTAGCTGATGCAGGAATTATTGTGGGTGTTTCCACGGGTTCTATGTTATTCCCATAGATCAAAAGGTGATTTCCAAATTCTGAATCGCTTTGTTTACCCAGAGACTTTAGGTCAAGTGTGAAGAATACATCCTAACATTTTTCCTAATTTTTCTTTATAATTCATAGACCGTCTTTCGTTGGAGAACTCTTTGACTTCAACATCTCCAAATAGATACCTTACGTTACGATGTCTGATGAGTACCCGTTTTCACTCAATAGACTTAAAATTTTTTAAGCTCAATAAATATACACTCGTTTGATGTCCAGAATAGCAGTTTTGAAACATACCGAAGTTTTTTAAAAATATGGGGGAAGTTAGACAATGTAAATGTGCAAATGTTGAGATACAAAGCACACAGGTGGTCTGTTCATCAGGTAATTCTCTTGCTCCTAGTTGACTTCAAAATCAAATCAAAGGATGAAATTCATCTAGAGAGTATAACCAAAAACTAACTGAAAATAGCAGCTTAATTTGGTAGTCACCTGTTCAGATTCGTAGGATATTCTATCACTTATAATGCTTAAGTATGTTTCGGGGTATATGTACTATGTAGCATTAACAACGCACTTTCCTCTTTTCAAAGCTCAGTTCGACATGGAAGCAATTTTTTACTTAGTCAATTTTTAATTGTTTCTTGCAACTCTTAAAGCTGGTTTTTTAGAGTTACCAGCTTACTTGATTCCTGAAAATGAATAATTTAATCCATCTTTGAGCTAAAGATTGCTTTTGTAAAGTATTTATTGCTTGTTTGGCTAGAGATCGAGCCTTTTATAAAACTCGGCTACGTTTTATAACAACAATTTTGTCGCAGTACGGAAACTTTTTATACGACGTCATTTCTCCTATTTTATCCTAATCACCCAGCCAATACAGCAATAATATTCAAGAAGGAGAGCTTGAGCAACAATCCATAATCTTTTCAAAGAGTTCTTCGGAGAAGCATAATTTAGAGTCTACATCACTATTAGATCAATCATTACTGATTGTGGGCTCACCATGACTAATTCCGCAAACTTTGCAACAATAATTGGAATTAGGGACGGAGAGGTACAGGTTTTTCAAATCGAAAGTTCCCATCAAACTTTTTATGGGAACTTTTAGACAGCAAATATCTTCTCGCTACGTTATCTCACGAAAACATCGTCTCGTTCACTTTTGATATAAAGATAAGAGTTCATTTGATAAAATCTTATTAATTCATATATTTTAATTGGGTAACCACTCAACAATTTAAATATAGTATGATGGAACAAGCGGCCATAATCAAAGAGTTTTTAAAATTTTAATGCGATCCTCCCATGTCGATCTGATAACATCGTGGTCCGCCGTACTTAACCATTCATAAACGTGGGGAACACCTTTGATGATGCGCAAGTCACAATTCACTCCTACTTCCCACAACTTAAGAGCGTAGGCAATATTTTCGTCACGTACAATATCTAGCTCTCCTGCAGAGATGTATGCGGGAGGCAATCCTGAGTAGTTCTGCAATCTCAACGGCGCTGCATACTCAGAGACAGCATCTGTTCCACGCTTATCACCTAGGAGTGCAGTCCATGCGGTATAGTTGTTATCGTATGTCCAAATGGCATTTGGAGCAACATTTTCGTGAGCCTTATCTACGTTAGCATCAACATCTCTATCATCAAGAACAGGGTAAATAAGAACTTGCATCTTCAGAGGAGGACTTATCTTTTCATCACGGGCCCTAATTGCAACGCCCGCTGCCATTGCTCCACCTGCAGAGTCACCCATAACAGCAATTCTA
Organism: Ogataea populi-albae; assembly: GCA_030579375.1. Taxonomy (NCBI): domain Eukaryota; kingdom Fungi; phylum Ascomycota; class Pichiomycetes; order Pichiales; family Pichiaceae; genus Ogataea; species Ogataea populi-albae. Next base: position 3,301 of record JAKTQY010000015.1, on the reverse strand, counting down.
GTCAAATCAACACCCAGCTTGTCAGCATGCTCGTACAGGTAGTTCAAAGCAGTATAACCATCATCCTGAGGGATTGGATACTTATACTTTGGAGCTAACCTATACTCTACTGTAAGGATGGACACCCCGCTTTCATTGGCAAAGTACTTGAGGCATTTGTCATAGTCCAAAACTGAGCCAGCAACAAATCCCCCGCCATGATAGTATACAGCAGCAGGTCCACACTTTTCTTTGTCTTTTTTGGTGTACCAATAAAGATCGATAAGAACACCATCACTGGATTTTGCTTGAAACTTTTGAACCTCAACGCCAGACTCGTCAAACTCCATAGGAAATTTCAGCATGGTGAATATACCACCTATGGCATTCCCGATTCCTTCAATGTCATACTTGTTGAAGTTGGCCCTCGGATCACCATTCTCCTTGAAAAAGTCATAGACTGGTTGGACAGATTTATCTATGGAGAAGGGCATTTGATACTTTGATTGAGTAGATAATTAATGATAAAATTGACAACCGAACCACCTACTTTAGATTACCAGACCAGTACATTTGGGTACTTATAGCTTTGAAAAGCTTTGAAAAGCTTTTCTTTTTTTATCAAGACCCCTTTCACCGAATAAATCTCCTCTCATCCTCTACTGCCCCTCTTTCTCTCCTCCGTAACTGACCTTCGGAAACTGGATGCCTCATCTAGTTTTAAGAGATACCCCGCAATCAATCTATTTAGGTAGTGCAGAGCTACCAAAACATTTCTACCGAATCACACTAGTTGAGCATAAATGATATTTTAGTTACTTACGAGAAGTACAAAAGATTTACTTTATAATTTCGGCATTGATACTTGTCGATGGCACGTCGTTTTCTAGTTCTCAAACAGAAAGTTGCGGAAGCCAGAGGAAGCTTCTTTACGCAGATCTTTGGCGTAGTTGTTAACACCATTAACGTAAACAAGACATTCGGTTGGTCTGTTCCCCTCACGGTTATTGCCCATATACCAACTTCTGGTTAGTGGCAAAAGGGTATGATTTGCAGCCTCTTGACATGAAGCTCTCCATGCATCAGTGGCCTCTTTCTTTGGGTTGAAATTTGAAAATCCAGAATTTTCAGTATAGTCAATCAAATTGGCAATAAACTCCCCTTGAAGAGCGGCACAAGTGGGCCCGTTGCAGAACGGTGTTGGCGCCAATGGACCGTATGGGAACGCCATATTTGGGTAACTGTCAATAGACAATCCCAGATAGGCGTATGTACCATCCTTCCATCTTTCATCAATGGTGAGACCGTTCTTTCCCTTGAGATGCAAGTCATAAAACCCTCCAGTAACAGCATCAAACCCAGTAGCGTAGATAATCACATCAAATTCATATTCTTCATCAGAGGTCTTCAAACCTTTTTCCGTAATTTCCTTCAAAGGAGAAGTCTTTATGTCCACGATATCAACGTTTGGCTGATTATAGACCTCAAAATAGCTAGACTCTAAGCAGGGTCTCTTGGTGAAGGTGCAATATGGAGCGACGTCTGGAGCTAGTAATTGTCTTTTCTTTGGGTCCTTAATTCTTGGCTGTGTTTTTGACTTCCAATACTCATAAGCTAACGTGTTTGTTTCCTTGTTTGTCATTATATCATTGAAGTTACCCAGCCAGAAGCGAAAGCCACCTTTGTTCCAACATTCATCAAACTGCTTTTTAATCTCTTCAGGTGTGCAATCTTGAGCTGCCCGGTCTATAGGCGAAAACTCAAATCCGGTGAACGAATCCTTACGCAAACTCTCAAAAAGGGCAGGAAGGTCTTTAACTCTCGCCTTCTCCTTTTCCTGATCAGTATAATTGCTCTGAATAGGCAAACACAAGTTAGGATTCCGTTGAAAAACTGTCAAGCTTTTCACGACAGGACCAATTTCTTGAATCACTTGAACACCAGAGGCTCCAGTTCCAATAACTGCTACTCTCTTATCTTCAATATCTACCCCTTCCCATGGCCAATCTGCTGTATGAAATGATACCCCCTTAAATTTTTCCCTTCCAGGGATATCTGGATACATTTTCTTAGATGCAAATCCCATGCATGGAATCAAGTATTTTGCCTTGTACACTCCTTCTCCCTTCCCCTCGGCGGTAACATACCAAAGTTTTTCATCATCATTCCACTCAGCCTTGACAATCTCAGTCTCAAAAGTGAAATCCTTGCTCACGTTGATTTTCTTATCTGCGACCTTGAAGTATTCTTGTAGCTCTCTCCAGTCAGGAAATCTCTGCTTAAAAGTGTACTCCTGTGCAGTATCAGCAAGATTCAACTGGTAAACAGGGGTTTCAGAGTCGACCCTTGCACCTGGATATCTGTTGTGATACCAGACTCCACCAAGGCCTGCTCCCCTCTCAAACCCGTGAACTTTGTAGCCCCGTTGACGAAGTTTGTGAAGGATTGTCATACCTCCAAAGCCACCGCCGATTATAATCTGATCGTAGTAAGTAGCGTCCTTAGTCATTTTTATTTTTCTCAAATATATAGGAACTAATAATCTTAATTCTTTTGATTACTACGAGATCATAAGTGCTCGCTGATGATTTGAATGAAACTTATGATCCCATTTATATAAGTTCTCGAAAGTCAATCTGATATATCCATGGAAGGAGAAATGTATGACCAAATCGACATAAATCCGTATCTCGTCCCCTCACATACCCCTCAAGATTATATATAATTTGATGCCTAGTGCTAGTTTCGCAAAAAGTTCAGTACTATCATACACCTCAACATATTTTTTTCTCCACACTACATAAAATTTCAGTTGTGGGGTAGGTCATGTGGAGATCCGACCGGTCAAAGGGCAGACATAAGCCGGAATCCACTCTCGATAATGAATATATGAAGGTTTCACAAAGCTGCTGTTACGTGCAAAACTCCTTAAAGCTCTGAATTTCCGCCGATGTGATTGATTGCACGGCCTGCCTTCCTTATAGAGCACGTTTTCCGCCGCACAGAAAAAAACTATGCTTATTATTAGCTGTCAATTTGTTCCGTAGTGGGTGGGGTCGATCAAATATCAAAAGTCAGAATATATTTCTATATGGCATTATACAGAGTCTTCGGATGGAGCGTAGTCTTTTTCATCCTGAGGAATGACTAAATTCAAGAAGCAAACGATAATAGCTCCAAAGATAAAGGAAGTTTCAACAATAAGATCGACTCCCTCTAGGAAACCTGCAAGTGCTTGATTCTTGCCTGTGTAAGACAGAATAAGATCGAACCATGAAGAAACCACACTTCCACCAAATCCCCATCCCAGTCCACAGGAGAG